>NHQK01000132.1:0-66674 GCA_016864655.1 Phytophthora cactorum | reverse complement strand
ACACGCGGAGACGACGGGACACCCCACGGAACGACCACCGAGGGAGAACAACACCACGGAGGAGGACAGACCGATCCGTGAACGTCGGAGGACGTCTCTGGGCGATAAGAAGAAGGTGAGTGGGCGTGGCGAACGGCTGCCTATGGTGTCGCAACGGCCGCCACCCACTGGCGGTATCATCGGCTCTGCTGTGCATGCCACCCGCTCCACGACTGGGCACGCCGATGTCGGCTCGACTGAGACGACGGAAGTGACGGAAGTGACGGAGACGACGGAGACGACGGAGACGGCGACGAGCGAGGACGTGAGCGCCGTGACCAGTGAAGACGTGAGTGGTGACGTGACCCGCAGTGTGACTGAGCGCGGCGGCTACACCGTGACGTCTGGCTGGACGAGTGGCACGGACTCGAGCAAGCAGACCACTGAGACAGCGGAGACGACGGAGACCACCACGGAAACGACCACCGAGGAGACCACCACGGAGGAGACGACCGTGACGTCGGAGGACGTCTCTGGCGATAAGAAGAAGGTGAGTGGCGTGGCGACGGCTGCCTATGGTGTCGCAACGGCCGCCACCACTGGCGGTATCATCGGCTTCTGCTGTGCATGCCACCCGCTCCACGACTGGGCACGCCGATGTCGGCTCGACTGAGACGACGGAAGTGACGGAAGTGACGGAGACGACGGAGACGACGGAGACGGCGACGAGCGAGGACGTGAGCGCCGTGACCAGTGAAGACGTGAGTGGTGACGTGACCCGCAGTGTGACTGAGCGCGGGCGGCTACACCGTGACGTCTGGCTGGACGAGTGGCACGGACTCGAGCAAGCAGACCACTGAGACAGCGGAGACGACGGAGACCACCACGGAAACGACCACCGAGGAGACCACCACGGAGGAGACGACCGTGACGTCGGAGGACGTCTCTGGCGATAAGAAGAAGGTGAGTGGCGTGGCGACGGCTGCCTATGGTGTCGCAACGGCCGCCACCACTGGCGGTATCATCGGCTCTGCTGTGCATGCCACCCGCTCCACGACTGGGCACGCCGATGTCGGCTCGACTGAGACGACGGAAGTGACGGAAGTGACGGAGACGACGGAGACGACGGAGACGGCGACGAGCGAGGACGTGAGCGCCGTGACCAGTGAAGACGTGAGTGGTGACGTGACCCGCAGTGTGACTGAGCGCGGCGGCTACACCGTGACGTCTGGCTGGACGAGTGGCACGGACTCGAGCAAGCAGACCACTGAGACAGCGGAGACGACGGAGAACCACCACGGAAACGACCACCGAGGAGACCACCACGGAGGAGACGACCGTGACGTCGGAGGACGTCTCTGGCGATAAGAAGAAGGTGAGTGGCGTGGCGACGGCTGCCTATGGTGTCGCAACGGCCGCCACCACTGGCGGTATCATCGGCTCTGCTGTGCATGCCACCCGCTCCACGACTGGGCACGCCGATGTCGGCTCGACTGAGACGACGGAAGTGACGGAAGTGACGGAGACGACGGAGACGACGGAGACGGCGACGAGCGAGGACGTGAGCGCCGTGACCAGTGAAGACGTGAGTGGTGACGTGACCCGCAGTGTGACTGAGCGCGGCGGCTACACCGTGACGTCTGGCTGGACGAGTGGCACGGACTCGAGCAAGCAGACCACTGAGACAGCGGAGACGACGGAGACCACCACGGAAACGACCACCGAGGAGACCACCACGGAGGAGACGACCGTGACGTCGGAGGACGTCTCTGGCGATAAGAAGAAGGTGAGTGGCGTGGCGACGGCTGCCTATGGTGTCGCAACGGCCGCCACCACTGGCGGTATCATCGGCTCTGCTGTGCATGCCACCCGCTCCACGACTGGGCACGCCGATGTCGGCTCGACTGAGACGACGGAAGTGACGGAAGTGACGGAGACGACGGAGACGGCGACGAGCGAGGACGTGAGCGCCGTGACCAGTGAAGACGTGAGTGGTGACGTGACCCGCAGTGTGACTGAGCGCGGCGGCTACACCGTGACGTCTGGCTGGACGAGTGGCACGGACTCGAGCAAGCAGACCACTGAGACAGCGGAGACGACGGAGACCACCACGGAAACGACCACCGAGGAGACCACCACGGAGGAGACGACCGTGACGTCGGAGGACGTCTCTGGCGATAAGAAGAAGGTGAGTGGCGTGGCGACGGCTGCCTATGGTGTCGCAACGGCCGCCACCACTGGCGGTATCATCGGCTCTGCTGTGCATGCCACCCGCTCCACGACTGGGCACGCCGATGTCGGCTCGACTGAGACGACGGAAGTGACGGAAGTGACGGAGACGACGGAGACGACGGAGACGACGGAGACGACGGAGACGGCGACGAGCGAGGACGTGAGCGCCGTGACCAGTGAAGACGTGAGTGGTGACGTGACCCGCAGTGTGACTGAGCGCGGCGGCTACACCGTGACGTCTGGCTGGACGAGTGGCACGGACTCGAGCAAGCAGACCACTGAGACAGCGGAGACGACGGAGACCACCACGGAAACGACCACCGAGGAGACCACCACGGAGGAGACGACCGTGACGTCGGAGGACGTCTCTGGCGATAAGAAGAAGGTGAGTGGCGTGGCGACGGCTGCCTATGGTGTCGCAACGGCCGCCACCACTGGCGGTATCATCGGCTCTGCTGTGCATGCCACCCGCTCCACGACTGGGCACGCCGATGTCGGCTCGACTGAGACGACGGAAGTGACGGAAGTGACGGAGACGACGGAGACGACGGAGACGGCGACGAGCGAGGACGTGAGCGCCGTGACCAGTGAAGACGTGAGTGGTGACGTGACCCGCAGTGTGACTGAGCGCGGCGGCTACACCGTGACGTCTGGCTGGACGAGTGGCACGGACTCGAGCAAGCAGACCACTGAGACAGCGGAGACGACGGAGACCACCACGGAAACGACCACCGAGGAGACCACCACGGAGGAGACGACCGTGACGTCGGAGGACGTCTCTGGCGATAAGAAGAAGGTGAGTGGCGTGGCGACGGCTGCCTATGGTGTCGCAACGGCCGCCACCACTGGCGGTATCATCGGCTCTGCTGTGCATGCCACCCGCTCCACGACTGGGCACGCCGATGTCGGCTCGACTGAGACGACGGAAGTGACGGAGACGACGGAGACGACGAACGGTCTGGAGACGGCGACGAGCGAGGACGTGAGCGCCGTGACCAGTGAAGACGTGAGTGGTGACGTGACCCGCAGTGTGACTGAGCGCGGCGGCTACACCGTGACGTCTGGCTGGACGAGTGGCACGGACTCGAGCAAGCAGACCACTGAGACAGCGGAGACGACGGAGACCACCACGGAAACGACCACCGAGGAGACCACCACGGAGGAGGACGACCGTGACGTCGGAGGACGTCTCTGGCGATAAGAAGAAGGTGAGTGGCGTGGCGACGGCTGCCTATGGTGTCGCAACGGCCGCCACCACTGGCGGTATCATCGGCTCTGCTGTGCATGCCACCCGCTCCACGACTGGGCACGCCGATGTCGGCTCGACTGAGACGACGGAAGTGACGGAGTGACGGAGAGACGACGGAGACGACGGAGACGGCGACGAGCGAGGACGTGAGCGCCGTGACCAGTGAAGACGTGAGTGGTGACGTGACCCGCAGTGTGACTGAGCGCGGCGGCTACACCGTGACGTCTGGCTGGACGAGTGGCACGGACTCGAGCAAGCAGACCACTGAGACAGCGGAGACGACGGAGACCACCACGGAAACGACCACCGAGGAGACCACCACGGAGGAGACGACCGTGACGTCGGAGGACGTCTCTGGCGATAAGAAGAAGGTGAGTGGCGTGGCGACGGCTGCCTATGGTGTCGCAACGGCCGCCACCACTGGCGGTATCAATCGGCTCTGCTGTGCATGCACCCACACGCTCCACGACTGGGCACGCCGACGGCCGACGGTCGGGGCTCGACTGAGACGACGGAAGTGACGGAAAGTGACGGAGACGAAGACGGAGACGGCGACGAGCGAGGACGTGAGCGCCGTGACCAGTGGAAGACGTGAGTGGTGACGTGACCCGCAGTGTGACTGAGCGCGGCGGCTACACCGTGGGACGTCCTGCCGCTGGACGAGTGGCACGGACGGGACTCGAGCAAAGCAGACCACTGAGACAGCGGGGAGACGACGGAGACCGGACGCAAGGAAAACGGAGGGAGAGGGAGACCACCACGGAGGAGACGACCGTGACGTCGGAGGACGTCTCTGGCGATAAGAAGAAGGTGAGTGGCGTGGCGACGGCTGCCTATGGTGTCGCAACGGCCGCCACCACTGGCGGTATCATCGGCTCTGCTGTGCATGCCACCCGCTCCACGACTGGGCACGCCGATGTCGGCTCGACTGAGACGACGGAAGTGACGGAAGTGACGGAGACGACGGAGACGACGGAGACGGCGACGAGCGAGGACGTGAGCGCCGTGACCAGTGAAGAACGTGAGTGGTGACGTGACCCGCAGTGTGACTGAGCGCGGCGGCTACACCGTGACGTCTGGCTGGACGAGTGGCACGGACTCGAGCAAGCAGACCACTGAGACAGCGGAGACGACGGAGACCACCACGGAAACGACCACCGAGGAGACCACCACGGAGGAGACGACCGTGACGTCGGAGGACGTCTCTGGCGATAAGAAGAAGGTGAGTGGCGTGGCGACGGCTGCCTATGGTGTCGCAACGGCCGCCACCACTGGCGGTATCATCGGCTCTGCTGTGCATGCCACCCGCTCCACGACTGGGCACGCCGATGTCGGCTCGACTGAGACGACGGAAGTGAAGTGACGGAAGTGACGGAGACGACGGAGACGAGAGACGGGAGACGGCGACGAGCGAGGACGTGAGCGCCGTGACCAGTGAAGACGTGAGTGGTGACGTGACCCGCAGTGTGACTGAGCGCGGCGGCTACACCGTGACGTCTGGCTGGACGAGTGGCACGGACTCGAGCAAGCAGACCACTGAGACAGCGGAGACGACGGAGACCACCACGAGACGACCACCGAGGAGACCACCACGGAGGAGACGACCGTGACGTCGGAGGACGTCTCTGGCGATAAGAAGAAGGTGAGTGGCGTGGCGACGGCTGCCTATGGTGTCGCAACGGCCGCCACCACTGGCGGTATCGGCTCTGCTGTGCATGCCACCCGCTCCACGACTGGGCACGCCGATGTCGGCTCGACTGAGACGACGGAAGTGACGGAAGTGACGGAGACGACGGAGACGACGGAGACGGCGACGAGCGAGGACGTGAGCGCCGTGACCAGTGAAGACGTGAGTGGTGACGTGACCCGCAGTGTGACTGAGCGCGGCGGCTACGCCGTGACGTCTGGCTGGACGAGTGGCACGGACTCGAGCAAGCAGACCACTGAGACAGCGGAGACGACGGAGACCACCACGGAAACGACCACCGAGGAGACCACCACGGAGGAGACGACCGTGACGTCGGAGGACGTCTCTGGCGATAAGAAGAAGGTGAGTGGCGTGGCGACGGCTGCCTATGGTGTCGCAACGGCCGCCACCACTGGCGGTATCATCGGCTCTGCTGTTGTGCATGCCACCCGCTCCACGACTGGGCACGCCGATGTCGGCTCGACTGAGACGACGGAAGTGACGGAAGTGACGGAGACGACGGAGACGACGGAGACGGCGACGAGCGAGGACGTGAGCGCCGTGACCAGTGAAGACGTGAGTGGTGACGTGACCCCGTGTGTGACTGAGCGGCGCGGCGGCTACGCTGACGGGCTGGACGAGTGGCACGGACTCGAGCAAGCAGACCACTGAGACAGCGGAGACGACGGAGACCACCACGGAAACGACCACCGAGGAGACCACCACGGAGGAGACGACCGTGACGTCGGAGGACGTCTCTGGCGATAAGAAGAAGGTGAGTGGCGTGGCGACGGCTGCCTATGGTGTCGCAACGGCCGCCACCACTGGCGGTATCATCGGCTCTGCTGTGCATGCCACCCGCTCCACGACTGGGCACGCCGATGTCGGCTCGACTGAGACGACGGAAGTGACGGAAGTGACGGAGACGACGGAGACGACGGAGACGGCGACGAGCGAGGACGTGAGCGCCGTGACCAGTGAAGACGTGAGTGGTGACGTGACCCGCAGTGTGACTGAGCGCGGCGGCTACGCCGTGACGTCTGGCTGGACGAGTGGCACGGACTCGAGCAAGCAGACCACTGAGACAGCGGAGACGACGGAGACCACCACGGAAACGACCACCGAGGAGACCACCACGGAGGAGACGACCGTGACGTCGGAGGACGTCTCTGGCGATAAGAAGAAGGTGAGTGGCGTGGCGACGGCTGCCTATGGTGTCGCAACGGCCGCCACCACTGGCGGTATCATCGGCTCTGCTGTGCATGCCACCCGCTCCACGACTGGGCACGCCGATGTCGGCTCGACTGAGACGACGGAAGTGACGGAAGTGACGGAGACGACGGAGACGACGGAGACGGCGACGAGCGAGGACGTGAGCGCCGTGACCAGTGAAGACGTGAGTGGTGACGTGACCCGCAGTGTGACTGAGCGCGGCGGCTACACCGTGACGTCTGGCTGGACGAGTGGCACGGACTCGAGCAAGCAGACCACTGAGACAGCGGAGACGACGGAGACCACCACGGAAACGACCACCGAGGAGACCACCACGGAGGAGACGACCGTGACGTCGGAGGACGTCTCTGGCGATAAGAAGAAGGTGAGTGGCGTGGCGACGGCTGCCTATGGTGTCGCAACGGCCGCCACCACTGGCGGTATCATCGGCTCTGCTGTGCATGCCACCCGCTCCACGACTGGGCACGCCGATGTCGGCTCGACTGAGACGACGGAAGTGACGGAAGTGACGGAGACGACGGAGACGGCGACGAGCGAGGACGTGAGCGCCGTGACCAGTGAGGACATGATCGATAGGACGCGCAATATTGTTTCTTCGGGGATATCGGGCAACTTGAAGTTGAGGGATCAGCATACCCTTGTGGTTCTGGGACTCGCTGGTCGGAGCAAAGGAGATTCGAAAATGCACAAGGTGAAGGAGTCTTCATTCAGATGGACTTGGCTAGCGCAGTTCGTGAGCTTCTGTGAGACGAGGGGCCTGGTCATCGAGAGTATTTCCTCGGATGAGGTGCGTGAACTTTCGCGTGACTTCTGTATGAAGAACCTCTCAAGCTTTAGTGAAAATTTATACGAGAGTGGTTCGCTGGATGAAAAGCGAGCAGCTTGGAATGTGTCTCAAACGTTGGCGGTACAGTTCCCTCAGCTTGCTGTTCATGACTTTGGTCTTGAGTTCGGGCAGTACAAGCGTGTCTTGATGATCGACGAAGTGTCTAGTGAAGACAAGAAGGTTCCAGACGCCGCGAATGCACAAGTTCTGACCTCCATGCTGAAGGAATCACCTAAGTTGTCTGGCGGCTACAAGAATGTGCTGATTACGGAGGGCGGTGAAACGGTTTTCTATGGCTCGGCGAAGTCTCTCATTGCGTTTTTCCAGGAGTTTGGGTTTGCCCAGCCACAAAATGTCGACGTCACTGAGTTCTTGCTTAGCCTTGGTGCTAACAGCAACACTCAGTTTTACGTCACAGTGGTTGACCGTGCAAACGAAGAGAAGGAGAACCGGCGCATCCAAAGTCTTTCATCGTTCGTGAGCTTCCCCGACGACACAGTTATCTTGACTGGGACAAACCAGTCCGATCATGGCAAGAAATCCATTCCTGATGACAACCAAGACGAAGATCAACAAATCAGAGCAAAGAACATTAGTGTGAGCGCGACTACTACAGAGCGCATGTCTGCCAGTTCGAGGTCAGCGACGTCTGCCGTGAGTGGTGAGGAGAGCTCCGCCGCTCTGGTGGCTGCCGGCACGGCGGCGATGAGCAGTCTGTACGCGCGCCACGCACACGAGGGCAGCAACATGGAGTCGACGACGTTCTCTGCCGATATCGATGCGGCTGCGCAGGAGATCCAGCGCGTGTGCACTGGCACGGCTTCCGATGAGGCTGCGCTGGCGTCGCTGCTGCTGTCGAAGACTGTGGAGCAGCGTTACCTGATCTGGTGGCGTTACCGCATCCTGTACAAGCAGAGCCTGACGGTGTGGGTGAAGAGCACGAGCGACTACGGCGTTCTGCTCCAGATGCTCGCGAGTCCTCTGGAGCACGTGGAGGCGGAGATTCTGCGCAAGGCGACGAAGGGCCTGGGCACGACAGAGGAGTGGATCTACCCGGTCGTGATGGCTCGCTCGAACAGTGAGATTGCGCTACTGAAGAAGACGTTCCAGGAGAAGTACGGCGAGGACCTGGTGAAGGTCTTGAGCGGCGAGTTGAGCGGCGACTTGAAGAAGGTGATCCTGACGGCTATGCGCGGCGAGGTGGCCGACTTCAACGCGTCCATCCACACGAGCGCGAAGGCTGCTGCGGACGCGGATGCGTTGTACAAGGCCGGCGAAGGCCGCATGGGCACCGATGAGATGACGTTCATCAACATCCTGGTGCTGAGCCCCGCCGAGCACGTGCGCAACATCAACAGTGCGTACGTGGCCAAGTACAAGACGGACTTGGTGGGCGCAATCAGTGCGGAGTTTTCTGGCGACGCGAAGCGTGCGCTGCTGTTCCTGGTGCGCTCGGTACTGGAGCCGGTGGAGCTGCTTGCGGAGCTGTTCGAGACGACGCTGAAGAGCGCTGGCAAGAACGCGTACGGTCTGAGTGCGTGGGTTGTGCGGTACTACCGTCTCCTTGTGCGGATTCGCATCGTGTACATGCGTCTGTATGGCCAGGAGCTGCGCACGCGTATCCAGGGCGTGGTGAGCGGCGAGTACTGCCAGCTGCTTGTGTCTGTGTTTGACGCGGCGGAGGGTGGAGTTCGGTGCGTCTGCATCGGGATCTGGTTCGGCAAGTGCTGCTGTTGTGAGCAGCTCGAGCGCTGTTGTGAGTGGCTCGAGCGCTGCTGTGAGCGGTGCTGCCATCGGTACGAGTGCGTCGGTGGAGGAGAAGACGAGTGTTTCGTCGAGTGGTGCTGTGAGCGCGGGTGCTACGGAGCGCGTGTCTGCTATGAAGAGTGTGTCTGCCGGTTCGAGGTCGGCGACGTCTGCCGTGAGTGGTGAGGAGAGCTCCGCCGCTCTGGTGGCTGCCGGCACGGCGGCGATGAGCAGTCTGTATGCGCGCCACGCACACGAGGGCAGCAACATGGAGTCGACGACGTTCTCTGCCGATATCGATGCGGCTGCGCAGGAGATCCAGCGCGTGTGCACTGGCACGGCTTCCGATGAGGCTGCGCTGGCGTCGCTGCTGCTGTCGAAGACTGTGGAGCAGCGTTACCTGATCTGGTGGCGTTACCGCATCCTGTACAAGCAGAGCCTGACGGTGTGGGTGAAGAGCACGAGCGACTACGGCGTTCTGCTCCAGATGCTCGCGAGTCCTCTGGAGCACGTGGAGGCGGAGATTCTGCGCAAGGCGACGAAGGGCCTGGGCACGACAGAGGAGTGGATCTACCCGGTCGTGATGGCTCGCTCGAACAGTGAGATTGCGCTACTGAAGAAGACGTTCCAGGAGAAGTACGGCGAGGACCTGGTGAAGGTCTTGAGCGGCGAGTTGAGCGGCGACTTGAAGAAGGTGATCCTGACGGCTATGCGCGGCGAGGTGGCCGACTTCAACGCGTCCATCCACACGAGCGCGAAGGCTGCTGCGGACGCGGATGCGTTGTACAAGGCCGCGACGAAGGCCGCGAAGGCCGCATGGGCACCGATGAGATGACGTTCATCAACATCCTGGTGCTGAGCCCCGCCGAGCACGTGCGCAACATCAACAGTGCGTACGTGGCCAAGTACAAGACGGACTTGGTGGGCGCAATCAGTGCGGAGTTTTCTGGCGACGCGAAGCGTGCGCTGCTGTTCCTGGTGCGCTCGGTACTGGAGCCGGTGGAGCTGCTTGCGGAGCTGTTCGAGACGACGCTGAAGAGCGCTGGCAAGAACGCGTACGGTCTGAGTGCGTGGGTTGTGCGGTACTACCGTCTCCTTGTGCGGATTCGCATCGTGTACATGCGTCTGTATGGCCAGGAGCTGCGCACGCGTATCCAGGGCGTGGTGAGCGGCGAGTACTGCCAGCTGCTTGTGTCTGTGTTTGACGCGGCGGAGGTGGAGTTCGGTGCGTCTGCATCGGGATCTGGTTCGGCAAGTGCTGCTGTTGTGAGCAGCTCGAGCGCTGTTGTGAGTGGCTCGAGCGCTGCTGTGAGCGGTGCTGCCATCGGTACGAGTGCGTCGGTGGAGGAGAAGACGAGTGTTTCGTCGAGTGGTGCTGTGAGCGCGGGTGCTACGGAGCGCGTGTCTGCTATGAAGAGTGTGTCTGCCGGTTCGAGGTCGGCGACGTCTGCCGTGAGTGGTGAGGAGAGCTCCGCCGCTCTGGTGGCTGCCGGCACGGCGGCGATGAGCAGTCTGTATGCGCGCCACGCACACGAGGGCAGCAACATGGAGTCGACGACGTTCTCTGCCGATATCGATGCGGCTGCGCAGGAGATCCAGCGCGTGTGCACTGGCACGGCTTCCGATGAGGCTGCGCTGGCGTCGCTGCTGCTGTCGAAGACTGTGGAGCAGCGTTACCTGATCTGGTGGCGTTACCGCATCCTGTACAAGCAGAGCCTGACGGTGTGGGTGAAGAGCACGAGCGACTACGGCGTTCTGCTCCAGATGCTCGCGAGTCCTCTGGAGCACGTGGAGGCGGAGATTCTGCGCAAGGCGACGAAGGGCCTGGGCACGACAGAGGAGTGGATCTACCCGGTCGTGATGGCTCGCTCGAACAGTGAGATTGCGCTACTGAAGAAGACGTTCCAGGAGAAGTACGGCGAGGACCTGGTGAAGGTCTTGAGCGGCGAGTTGAGCGGCGACTTGAAGAAGGTGATCCTGACGGCTATGCGCGGCGAGGTGGCCGACTTCAACGCGTCCATCCACACGAGCGCGAAGGCTGCTGCGGACGCGGATGCGTTGTACAAGGCCGGCGAAGGCCGCATGGGCACCGATGAGATGACGTTCATCAACATCCTGGTGCTGAGCCCCGCCGAGCACGTGCGCAACATCAACAGTGCGTACGTGGCCAAGTACAAGACGGACTTGGTGGGCGCAATCAGTGCGGAGTTTTCTGGCGACGCGAAGCGTGCGCTGCTGTTCCTGGTGCGCTCGGTACTGGAGCCGGTGGAGCTGCTTGCGGAGCTGTTCGAGACGACGCTGAAGAGCGCTGGCAAGAACGCGTACGGTCTGAGTGCGTGGGTTGTGCGGTACTACCGTCTCCTTGTGCGGATTCGCATCGTGTACATGCGTCTGTATGGCCAGGAGCTGCGCACGCGTATCCAGGGCGTGGTGAGCGGCGAGTACTGCCAGCTGCTTGTGTCTGTGTTTGACGCGGCGGAGGTGGAGTTCGGTGCGTCTGCATCGGGATCTGGTTCGGCAAGTGCTGCTGTTGTGAGCAGCTCGAGCGCTGTTGTGAGTGGCTCGAGCGCTGCTGTGAGCGGTGCTGCCATCGGTACGAGTGCGTCGGTGGAGGAGAAGACGAGTGTTTCGTCGAGTGGTGCTGTGAGCGCGGGTGCTACGGAGCGCGTGTCTGCTATGAAGAGTGTGTCTGCCGGTTCGAGGTCGGCGACGTCTGCCGTGAGTGGTGAGGAGAGCTCCGCCGCTCTGGTGGCTGCCGGCACGGCGGCGATGAGCAGTCTGTATGCGCGCCACGCACACGAGGGCAGCAACATGGAGTCGACGACGTTCTCTGCCGATATCGATGCGGCTGCGCAGGAGATCCAGCGCGTGTGCACTGGCACGGCTTCCGATGAGGCTGCGCTGGCGTCGCTGCTGCTGTCGAAGACTGTGGAGCAGCGTTACCTGATCTGGTGGCGTTACCGCATCCTGTACAAGCAGAGCCTGACGGTGTGGGTGAAGAGCACGAGCGACTACGGCGTTCTGCTCCAGATGCTCGCGAGTCCTCTGGAGCACGTGGAGGCGGAGATTCTGCGCAAGGCGACGAAGGGCCTGGGCACGACAGAGGAGTGGATCTACCCGGTCGTGATGGCTCGCTCGAACAGTGAGATTGCGCTACTGAAGAAGACGTTCCAGGAGAAGTACGGCGAGGACCTGGTGAAGGTCTTGAGCGGCGAGTTGAGCGGCGACTTGAAGAAGGTGATCCTGACGGCTATGCGCGGCGAGGTGGCCGACTTCAACGCGTCCATCCACACGAGCGCGAAGGCTGCTGCGGACGCGGATGCGTTGTACAAGGCCGGCGAAGGCCGCATGGGCACCGATGAGATGACGTTCATCAACATCCTGGTGCTGAGCCCCGCCGAGCACGTGCGCAACATCAACAGTGCGTACGTGGCCAAGTACAAGACGGACTTGGTGGGCGCAATCAGTGCGGAGTTTTCTGGCGACGCGAAGCGTGCGCTGCTGTTCCTGGTGCGCTCGGTACTGGAGCCGGTGGAGCTGCTTGCGGAGCTGTTCGAGACGACGCTGAAGAGCGCTGGCAAGAACGCGTACGGTCTGAGTGCGTGGGTTGTGCGGTACTACCGTCTCCTTGTGCGGATTCGCATCGTGTACATGCGTCTGTATGGCCAGGAGCTGCGCACGCGTATCCAGGGCGTGGTGAGCGGCGAGTACTGCCAGCTGCTTGTGTCTGTGTTTGACGCGGCGGAGGTGGAGTTCGGTGCGTCTGCATCGGGATCTGGTTCGGCAAGTGCTGCTGTTGTGAGCAGCTCGAGCGCTGTTGTGAGTGGCTCGAGCGCTGCTGTGAGCGGTGCTGCCATCGGTACGAGTGCGTCGGTGGAGGAGAAGACGAGTGTTTCGTCGAGTGGTGCTGTGAGCGCGGGTGCTACGGAGCGCGTGTCTGCTATGAAGAGTGTGTCTGCCGGTTCGAGGTCGGCGACGTCTGCCGTGAGTGGTGAGGAGAGCTCCGCCGCTCTGGTGGCTGCCGGCACGGCGGCGATGAGCAGTCTGTATGCGCGCCACGCACACGAGGGCAGCAACATGGAGTCGACGACGTTCTCTGCCGATATCGATGCGGCTGCGCAGGAGATCCAGCGCGTGTGCACTGGCACGGCTTCCGATGAGGCTGCGCTGGCGTCGCTGCTGCTGTCGAAGACTGTGGAGCAGCGTTACCTGATCTGGTGGCGTTACCGCATCCTGTACAAGCAGAGCCTGACGGTGTGGGTGAAGAGCACGAGCGACTACGGCGTTCTGCTCCAGATGCTCGCGAGTCCTCTGGAGCACGTGGAGGCGGAGATTCTGCGCAAGGCGACGAAGGGCCTGGGCACGACAGAGGAGTGGATCTACCCGGTCGTGATGGCTCGCTCGAACAGTGAGATTGCGCTACTGAAGAAGACGTTCCAGGAGAAGTACGGCGAGGACCTGGTGAAGGTCTTGAGCGGCGAGTTGAGCGGCGACTTGAAGAAGGTGATCCTGACGGCTATGCGCGGCGAGGTGGCCGACTTCAACGCGTCCATCCACACGAGCGCGAAGGCTGCTGCGGACGCGGATGCGTTGTACAAGGCCGGCGAAGGCCGCATGGGCACCGATGAGATGACGTTCATCAACATCCTGGTGCTGAGCCCCGCCGAGCACGTGCGCAACATCAACAGTGCGTACGTGGCCAAGTACAAGACGGACTTGGTGGGCGCAATCAGTGCGGAGTTTTCTGGCGACGCGAAGCGTGCGCTGCTGTTCCTGGTGCGCTCGGTACTGGAGCCGGTGGAGCTGCTTGCGGAGCTGTTCGAGACGACGCTGAAGAGCGCTGGCAAGAACGCGTACGGTCTGAGTGCGTGGGTTGTGCGGTACTACCGTCTCCTTGTGCGGATTCGCATCGTGTACATGCGTCTGTATGGCCAGGAGCTGCGCACGCGTATCCAGGGCGTGGTGAGCGGCGAGTACTGCCAGCTGCTTGTGTCTGTGTTTGACGCGGCGGAGGTGGAGTTCGGTGCGTCTGCATCGGGATCTGGTTCGGCAAGTGCTGCTGTTGTGAGCAGCTCGAGCGCTGTTGTGAGTGGCTCGAGCGCTGCTGTGAGCGGTGCTGCCATCGGTACGAGTGCGTCGGTGGAGGAGAAGACGAGTGTTTCGTCGAGTGGTGCTGTGAGCGCGGGTGCTACGGAGCGCGTGTCTGCTATGAAGAGTGTGTCTGCCGGTTCGAGGTCGGCGACGTCTGCCGTGAGTGGTGAGGAGAGCTCCGCCGCTCTGGTGGCTGCCGGCACGGCGGCGATGAGCAGTCTGTATGCGCGCCACGCACACGAGGGCAGCAACATGGAGTCGACGACGTTCTCTGCCGATATCGATGCGGCTGCGCAGGAGATCCAGCGCGTGTGCACTGGCACGGCTTCCGATGAGGCTGCGCTGGCGTCGCTGCTGCTGTCGAAGACTGTGGAGCAGCGTTACCTGATCTGGTGGCGTTACCGCATCCTGTACAAGCAGAGCCTGACGGTGTGGGTGAAGAGCACGAGCGACTACGGCGTTCTGCTCCAGATGCTCGCGAGTCCTCTGGAGCACGTGGAGGCGGAGATTCTGCGCAAGGCGACGAAGGGCCTGGGCACGACAGAGGAGTGGATCTACCCGGTCGTGATGGCTCGCTCGAACAGTGAGATTGCGCTACTGAAGAAGACGTTCCAGGAGAAGTACGGCGAGGACCTGGTGAAGGTCTTGAGCGGCGAGTTGAGCGGCGACTTGAAGAAGGTGATCCTGACGGCTATGCGCGGCGAGGTGGCCGACTTCAACGCGTCCATCCACACGAGCGCGAAGGCTGCTGCGGACGCGGATGCGTTGTACAAGGCCGGCGAAGGCCGCATGGGCACCGATGAGATGACGTTCATCAACATCCTGGTGCTGAGCCCCGCCGAGCACGTGCGCAACATCAACAGTGCGTACGTGGCCAAGTACAAGACGGACTTGGTGGGCGCAATCAGTGCGGAGTTTTCTGGCGACGCGAAGCGTGCGCTGCTGTTCCTGGTGCGCTCGGTACTGGAGCCGGTGGAGCTGCTTGCGGAGCTGTTCGAGACGACGCTGAAGAGCGCTGGCAAGAACGCGTACGGTCTGAGTGCGTGGGTTGTGCGGTACTACCGTCTCCTTGTGCGGATTCGCATCGTGTACATGCGTCTGTATGGCCAGGAGCTGCGCACGCGTATCCAGGGCGTGGTGAGCGGCGAGTACTGCCAGCTGCTTGTGTCTGTGTTTGACGCGGCGGAGGTGGAGTTCGGTGCGTCTGCATCGGGATCTGGTTCGGCAAGTGCTGCTGTTGTGAGCAGCTCGAGCGCTGTTGTGAGTGGCTCGAGCGCTGCTGTGAGCGGTGCTGCCATCGGTACGAGTGCGTCGGTGGAGGAGAAGACGAGTGTTTCGTCGAGTGGTGCTGTGAGCGCGGGTGCTACGGAGCGCGTGTCTGCTATGAAGAGTGTGTCTGCCGGTTCGAGGTCGGCGACGTCTGCCGTGAGTGGTGAGGAGAGCTCCGCCGCTCTGGTGGCTGCCGGCACGGCGGCGATGAGCAGTCTGTATGCGCGCCACGCACACGAGGGCAGCAACATGGAGTCGACGACGTTCTCTGCCGATATCGATGCGGCTGCGCAGGAGATCCAGCGCGTGTGCACTGGCACGGCTTCCGATGAGGCTGCGCTGGCGTCGCTGCTGCTGTCGAAGACTGTGGAGCAGCGTTACCTGATCTGGTGGCGTTACCGCATCCTGTACAAGCAGAGCCTGACGGTGTGGGTGAAGAGCACGAGCGACTACGGCGTTCTGCTCCAGATGCTCGCGAGTCCTCTGGAGCACGTGGAGGCGGAGATTCTGCGCAAGGCGACGAAGGGCCTGGGCACGACAGAGGAGTGGATCTACCCGGTCGTGATGGCTCGCTCGAACAGTGAGATTGCGCTACTGAAGAAGACGTTCCAGGAGAAGTACGGCGAGGACCTGGTGAAGGTCTTGAGCGGCGAGTTGAGCGGCGACTTGAAGAAGGTGATCCTGACGGCTATGCGCGGCGAGGTGGCCGACTTCAACGCGTCCATCCACACGAGCGCGAAGGCTGCTGCGGACGCGGATGCGTTGTACAAGGCCGGCGAAGGCCGCATGGGCACCGATGAGATGACGTTCATCAACATCCTGGTGCTGAGCCCCGCCGAGCACGTGCGCAACATCAACAGTGCGTACGTGGCCAAGTACAAGACGGACTTGGTGGGCGCAATCAGTGCGGAGTTTTCTGGCGACGCGAAGCGTGCGCTGCTGTTCCTGGTGCGCTCGGTACTGGAGCCGGTGGAGCTGCTTGCGGAGCTGTTCGAGACGACGCTGAAGAGCGCTGGCAAGAACGCGTACGGTCTGAGTGCGTGGGTTGTGCGGTACTACCGTCTCCTTGTGCGGATTCGCATCGTGTACATGCGTCTGTATGGCCAGGAGCTGCGCACGCGTATCCAGGGCGTGGTGAGCGGCGAGTACTGCCAGCTGCTTGTGTCTGTGTTTGACGCGGCGGAGGTGGAGTTCGGTGCGTCTGCATCGGGATCTGGTTCGGCAAGTGCTGCTGTTGTGAGCAGCTCGAGCGCTGTTGTGAGTGGCTCGAGCGCTGCTGTGAGCGGTGCTGCCATCGGTACGAGTGCGTCGGTGGAGGAGAAGACGAGTGTTTCGTCGAGTGGTGCTGTGAGCGCGGGTGCTACGGAGCGCGTGTCTGCTATGAAGAGTGTGTCTGCCGGTTCGAGGTCGGCGACGTCTGCCGTGAGTGGTGAGGAGAGCTCCGCCGCTCTGGTGGCTGCCGGCACGGCGGCGATGAGCAGTCTGTATGCGCGCCACGCACACGAGGGCAGCAACATGGAGTCGACGACGTTCTCTGCCGATATCGATGCGGCTGCGCAGGAGATCCAGCGCGTGTGCACTGGCACGGCTTCCGATGAGGCTGCGCTGGCGTCGCTGCTGCTGTCGAAGACTGTGGAGCAGCGTTACCTGATCTGGTGGCGTTACCGCATCCTGTACAAGCAGAGCCTGACGGTGTGGGTGAAGAGCACGAGCGACTACGGCGTTCTGCTCCAGATGCTCGCGAGTCCTCTGGAGCACGTGGAGGCGGAGATTCTGCGCAAGGCGACGAAGGGCCTGGCACGACAGAGGAGTGGATCTACCCGGTCGTGATGGCTCGCTCGAACAGTGAGATTGCGCTACTGAAGAAGACGTTCCAGGAGAAGTACGGCGAGGACCTGGTGAAGGTCTTGAGCGGCGAGTTGAGCGGCGACTTGAAGAAGGTGATCCTGACGGCTATGCGCGCGCGAGGTGGCCGACTTCAACGCGTCCATCCCACACGAGCGCGAAGGCTGCTGCGGACGCGGATGCGTTGTACAAGGCTGGAGAAGGCCGCATGGGCACCGATGAGATGACGTTCATCAACATCCTGGTGCTGAGCCCCGCCGAGCACGTGCGCAACATCAACAGTGCGTACGTGGCCAAGTACAAGACGGACTTGGTGGGCGCAATCAGTGCGGAGTTTTCTGGCGACGCGAAGCGTGCGCTGCTGTTCCTGGTGCGCTCGGTACTGGAGCCGGTGGAGCTGCTTGCGGAGCTGTTCGAGACGACGCTGAAGAGCGCTG
The DNA here is from genome assembly GCA_016864655.1 of Phytophthora cactorum. Taxonomy (NCBI): domain Eukaryota; phylum Oomycota; class Peronosporomycetes; order Peronosporales; family Peronosporaceae; genus Phytophthora; species Phytophthora cactorum. Next base: position 49,080 of record NHQK01000132.1, on the reverse strand, counting down.
GCAAGAACGCGTACGGTCTGAGTGCGTGGGTTGTGCGGTACTACCGTCTCCTTGTGCGGATTCGCATCGTGTACATGCGTCTGTATGGCCAGGAGCTGCGCACGCGTATCCAGGGCGTGGTGAGCGGCGAGTACTGCCAGCTGCTTGTGTCTGTGTTTGACGCGGCGGAGGTGGAGTTCGGTGCGTCTGCATCGGGATCTGGTTCGGCAAGTGCTGCTGTTGTGAGCAGCTCGAGCGCTGTTGTGAGTGGCTCGAGCGCTGCTGTGAGCGGTGCTGCCATCGGTACGAGTGCGTCGGTGGAGGAGAAGACGAGTGTTTCGTCGAGTGGTGCTGTGAGCGCGGGTGCTACGGAGCGCGTGTCTGCTATGAAGAGTGTGTCTGCCGGTTCGAGGTCGGCGACGTCTGCCGTGAGTGGTGAGGAGAGCTCCGCCGCTCTGGTGGCTGCCGGCACGGCGGCGATGAGCAGTCTGTATGCGCGCCACGCACACGAGGGCAGCAACATGGAGTCGACGACGTTCTCTGCCGATATCGATGCGGCTGCGCAGGAGATCCAGCGCGTGTGCACTGGCACGGCTTCCGATGAGGCTGCGCTGGCGTCGCTGCTGCTGTCGAAGACTGTGGAGCAGCGTTACCTGATCTGGTGGCGTTACCGCATCCTGTACAAGCAGAGCCTGACGGTGTGGGTGAAGAGCACGAGCGACTACGGCGTTCTGCTCCAGATGCTCGCGAGTCCTCTGGAGCACGTGGAGGCGGAGATTCTGCGCAAGGCGACGAAGGGCCTGGGCACGACAGAGGAGTGGATCTACCCGGTCGTGATGGCTCGCTCGAACAGTGAGATTGCGCTACTGAAGAAGACGTTCCAGGAGAAGTACGGCGAGGACCTGGTGAAGGTCTTGAGCGGCGAGTTGAGCGGCGACTTGAAGAAGGTGATCCTGACGGCTATGCGCGGCGAGGTGGCCGACTTCAACGCGTCCATCCACACGAGCGCGAAGGCTGCTGCGGACGCGGATGCGTTGTACAAGGCCGGCGAAGGCCGCATGGGCACCGATGAGATGACGTTCATTCAACATCCTGGTGCTGAGCCCCGCCGAGCACGTGCGCAACATCAACAGTGCGTACGTGGCCAAGTACAAGACGGACTTGGTGGGCGCAATCAGTGCGGAGTTTTCTGGCGACGCGAAGCGTGCGCTGCTGTTCCTGGTGCGCTCGGTACTGGAGCCGGTGGAGCTGCTTGCGGAGCTGTTCGAGACGACGCTGAAGAGCGCTGGCAAGAACGCGTACGGTCTGAGTGCGTGGGTTGTGCGGTACTACCGTCTCCTTGTGCGGATTCGCATCGTGTACATGCGTCTGTATGGCCAGGAGCTGCGCACGCGTATCCAGGGCGTGGTGAGCGGCGAGTACTGCCAGCTGCTTGTGTCTGTGTTTGACGCGGCGGAGGTGGAGTTCGGTGCGTCTGCATCGGGATCTGGTTCGGCAAGTGCTGCTGTTGTGAGCAGCTCGAGCGCTGTTGTGAGTGGCTCGAGCGCTGCTGTGAAGCGGTGCTGCATCGGTACGAGTGCGTCGGTGGAGGAGAAGACGAATGTTTTCGTCGAGTGGTGCTGTGAGCGCGGGTGCTACGGAGGCGGCCGGTGTCTGCTATGAAGAGTGTCCTGCCGGTTCGAGGTCGGCGACGTGCTGCCGGTGAAGTGGGTGAGGAGAGCTCCGCCGCTCTGGTGGCTGGCACCGCACGGCGGCGATGAGCAGTCTGTATGCGCGCCACGCACACGACGGGCAGCATGGAGTCGACGACGTTTTCTCTGCCGAAATATCGATGCGGCCTGCGGCAGGAGATCCAGCGCGTGTGCACTGGCACGGCTTCCGATGAGGCTGCGCTGGCGTCGCTGCTGCTGTCGAAGACTGTGGAGCAGCGTTACCTGATCTGGTGGCGTTACCGCATCCTGTACAAGCAGAGCCTGACGGTGTGGGTGAAGAGCACGAGCGACTACGGCGTTCTGCTCCAGATGCTCGCGAGTCCTCTGGAGCACGTGGAGGCGGAGATTCTGCGCAAGGCGACGAAGGGCCTGGGCACGACAGAGGAGTGGATCTACCCGGTCGTGATGGCTCGCTCGAACAGTGAGATTGCGCTACTGAAGAAGACGTTCCAGGAGAAGTACGGCGAGGACCTGGTGAAGGTCTTGAGCGGCGAGTTGAGCGGCGACTTGAAGAAGGTGATCCTGACGGCTATGCGCGGCGAGGTGGCCGACTTCAACGCGTCCATCCACACGAGCGCGAAGGCTGCTGCGGACGCGGATGCGTTGTACAAGGCTGGAGAAGGAAAGTGGGGTACTGACGAAGAAACATTCATTCGAATCATCATCTCGAGCCCTGCCGTACACCTGCGCAACATTGACGCTGCGTACTCGAAGAAGTACAAGAAGACGAGCATCAACAAGGCAATCAAGGGCGAGTTCAAGGGCGACACTCAGACGGCTCTTCGCTTCCATGTCCGGATGGTCTTCGAGCCGTTCGAGCTCTTGGCGGAACTCTTTGAGAGCACGATGAAGGGCCTGGGCACGGACGAGTACGGGCTCAGTGCGGCGGTGGTGCGCTACCACGCGATGCTGCCCCAGATCAAGACTGCGTACAAGAAACTGTACGGGAAGGAGCTGAGCAAACGCATCCGCGGCGACACCAGCGGCGAGTACCGCGACCTGCTCCTGGCGATTGTCGACGGCCAGTAAGGTGGATCATTGTGCAGCGGACTCCCGATGTGGTGGTGGTGCACTTGAATACTGAAGCATGGATACATTTTGCATTAAAGAAATTCTAAAGCGGAGGATCCTCCGTTCTTTTTAGTAAGTACTTCGAAGTAACATTCTAATTGTTGCAATCGATTTCCATCATGTTGAAGCGCTTTTTCTTTTTTTTATCTACCAATTGGAGCCATTTAGACACTTGGTTTTGTCCAATGATGTCGCGGTTCTCAAATTCCCAACTGGATCAGAGCCATTTCCAAAGCGCAAGTGGATGTTGGCCTCTGACGTGGAGCCGGAGCTGGGCGAAAGCTCGCTGCTGGACCAGCTGCATGATCTGCATCGGCGGTTGGCGGCTGTGCGTCAAGACTCACAGCGCTACACTTCGCTGGCGCGCAACCTCGGCCCGATCCCCATGGCCAACGACAGCAACAAGATCATCGTGTGCTCCCTGCGTCGCTGTGTGCGAATGCTCAAGACGGAGCGTGGCGACAGTTGGCAGTACATTCCATCGGCCACGGGACTGAAGAGCGCCATCGATTACCTAGGAAGAGGCAACACAGTGCGCTGGGTCTCGTGGCCAGGGGCGAATGTGGACGAGTCGAGTCAGGACGGAGTACGACGCCGCCTCGAGACGGACTTTGCGTGTCACCCAGTCTTTCTGGGCCACGAGACGCTGGATCTGTACCAGAATCAGTTCTGCAATGTGGTGCTTTGGCCGCTTTTCCACTCGCTACCGCAGCGTTCGGACAGTCGCCTGCTCGAGAATTTCGGTGAGAAATACGACGCCTACTGCTCAGCCAATCAGAAGTTTCTCGAGGCTGTCTCGGAGATCTACAAGGACGGAGACCTCGTACTGGTGTGCGACTACCAGCTCATGGCGTTGCCTGGTCTTCTGCGCCGACGTTTCCCCGAGATCACTTGCGGTTTCTACTTCCACTGCCCCTTCCCGTCCTCCGAGTTCTTCCAGATGCTGCCAGTTCGAGAGGCGCTACTCCATGGAGTTCTAGGCGCTGATCTGGTCGTGTTTAATCATTTCGACTATGTCCGACACTTTCTTAACGTGTGTACGCGTATGCTTGGCCTCGAGTCTTCGCCCAGTCGCGTCGAGTACAACGGACGACTCATTTCGTTGGGTATTTGTCCCATGGGGATTGATCCAGGTAAATACGCTCTTACACCCAAGGTGGAGGCGCACGTGGAGATGCTCAAGAGACAACAACAGGAAGGGATGAAGATCATTGTGGGTGTACACAAGCTCGACTTCTGTAAGGGGATACCGGAGATGCTCGAGGCGATGGATTATCTGCTCCAACACTATCCAGAATACCGAGGAAAAGTGGTGCTCTACGCCGTTGTGAGGGATGCAGGACGTACAGCTTCTCTTCAGTATAGGATGCTCAGTCGACAGATCAATGAGCTCGTGGGTCGTGTGAATGGGAGATTTGGAACAGCCGAGTATTGCCCCGTACGGTATCTGAAGCAGTCTATCGATCACACCCAATTGGTGGCGCTCTATAACTGCGCGGATGTGGCCATCGTCAGCAGCATCAAGGAAGGAATCAATCTGCAGGCAATGGAGTTTATTGCTGCTCAGAAGAAAAGCTGCCATGGGGTGCTGGTCTACAGCGAATTTGCAGGGTACGGTAGCTTGCCTTAATGTGAAGTACGACTATATTGTGTGCTAACAAAAAACTCTTTGCTGCCAATAGGTGTGCGTCATCTTTCCAGGGTGCGTTGCTGGTGAACCCAATGCACATTGAGCAAGTGGCGGCAAGCGTGGACACGGCACTGCGCATGAACACAACCACAAAACGGATTCGACACCACCAATTGTCGCGCTATGTGAACACGTACACGTCAACGCTGTGGGCTCAACGAATCATGTCAGCCCTGAACGAGGTGAGCTGATCTTATTCTAGCGTGAGGTCGACCGAGTAGTTAATCATGGTTTCCTTTTTAACGGACGCAGGCTGCCGCTACTGCGCAAGAGTACAACCGTCTGGATAAACTGGATACCGCACAACTGCTCGGGTACTACGAACGAAGCCAGCGACGCCTATTCTTGCTGGACTACGATGGCACACTTGTGAACTACCAGAGCATGGAGGAACTGGCGGAACCTTCTCCAGCCTTGATGTCGTGTCTGGAAGATCTGACGGCCGACCCGCATAGCACTGTATATATCATCAGTGGGAGGAACAAGAACCGATTGCAGGTACTACTGCTTCTACACTTGCTGTGATACTCGTCAGTTTTTGTGGCTCTACTTAACGACTTGTCTGCGTGGATAGGAATGGTTTCGTCACTTGCCGCGAGTGGGACTGGCTGCAGAGCATGGCTATTGGTTCCGTCCAGCCTCGAAGCACCCGTCTTCGCTCATTGTTGATGGTAATAGTGGTGGGGATATCCTGACAGGGATAGGGACTAGTGAAGACTCGCCACCACACGCGACAGACTCGGTTCCGGCCATACTCTCCGTGGAAGAAAACCCGCTGGCCAGTTCGTCTTCTTCTGTCAAGGGAGCGAGCAGTAGTGAGAGTGGAAGTCTCGAAAGAGCTCCGTGGCAATGTATGTTCAGTGATGTTGAGCTTGAGTGGCGAGATGAAGTGGAGAGTATCTTGGAGCACTTCACCGAGCGGACTCCTGGTTCACTACTGGACGTGAAGGATTGCTGCTACACGTGGCACTTTCGAGACGCCGACCCCACTTTTGGACTGAAGCAGGCGAAGGACATGCAGCTCCATTTTGACCAGATGCTGCGAGATCTGCCAGTCGGTGTGGTCATGTGTCGGATCAAAAAGTACGTCATGATTCGGCCGTGGCGCGTCAACAAAGGCCGCGCGGTGAGCCGCATTCTGGAGTACGAGAGTGAGACGCCGTACTTTACAGCGCTGGACTTTGATTTCATTCTGGCGCTGGGCGATGAACGCACAGATGAAGATATGTTCGACGTCGTCCAGGGCAGCAACTGCTACACGTGCACAGTGGGCATGAAAGTCAGTCGCGCGCAGTATTATCTCGAGGATCCGGACGAAGTTCTTCGCGTGTTGACTGCCTGCACGAGTTTGATGACCGCTGAACGGCAGCCTCTGTCAGGCTAACCCCCCTACCTAAGTATCTATTGCTGCAGCCCCGTTGATCATTTTCACGTTTGGAAGTATCTTTGGCATCGGGAGTTAGTCAGCTTATCGTATCCGACAAACACGCAGTGGGTATTCACGACAAATTTAAGAGGTTTTGTTGGAATCTACTCTTCTTCCGACGAATCCTCACTCACGACACGAGTCGCTTTCTGCTTGCGAGTCTTTGGCTTGGCTCGTTCTCTCTTTCTGGACGTGACTCGCGCAGCCTTTGCACCTTTGGCGGAGAGCTTACGTTTGGCCTTGCCCTTGGCTACCGGCGATGAACCTCGCTCCGTGGATTCCCCGTCCATGGCTTCGTCCTCTTCCTTGCCCTCCTTTGTTCCAACCACAAACTGATCCAGCTTGTCAATCGCTTCCTTCATCTCAGCTGTCGCAGTGAGTGCACTGTTGCCTCGCCTTGCTTTTGCGATCAGAGCCGTGAAGGTATCAGCAACTGCGCCATCATGAAGCGCATCGCTGTAGAGCTTGCGGTTCTGGTAGAGATACTTGAGGGACTTTTCAGTGTGCGGCAGACGTGCCAAGCAATATGCCAGATCACGCTGCTGCTGCGCCTTTGACGCCGTCGGGAACCGCTGCGACAGTTTTTCAACGATACTCTCAATCTGCTTTTCCTTCGTGATGAACTGGATAAGGAAGCGAGAAATTGTCTGGAAGTCTGAGTTGGACACCAGTTCGCTACAAGGACATCATCCATCACACAGGTCAAGCACAAGTCACAAGGTCAGTCAAGAAACAGTAGCACAACTAGTAGGTAGGTGGTACCTTGTCGAGAGCTGGCCAATTGCGTCCGGGAGCATGTTGTAAATGGGGTTGTTGCCTTTCTTGGACAGCTCAAAGAAGAAAAGCTTGGCCAGGCCGCGAATGCCGTCGTTCTCGTCTACCAGCGAGATGGCAATCTCGCTGATCTGACCTTTCACCTTGATCATGTCGTTCAGAATCAGGTGAGAAAGCACCACAATTGTGTTCTTGCGGACGTTGAGGTTCACATCCCGCAGCCGATTGTACAGATGAGACGTCCAAGGCTCCACTAAATTCGGGAACCGAAACGAGAGATCACCCAGCGCAATGATCACGTCACCTCGCACGGAAGGCTGCGGCGAGTCTTGCAGGATCGTGAACAACAGCTGCAAGTGCTTCTGACAAAACTCCTCCGATACAGCCATAAACTTGCTCAGCGCCACCACCGCACACTCCGTCAGTAGCTCGTCACTCTTGAACTCTTCCTCATTGCCCACCAACACACGGATGATCAGTGGACCATACATTCCTAGAAGGTTGCGACAGGCGATCTCCTTTTGAATGATATTGTTCACAAACGTGTCTTCCTCAGCCTCCACCTCTGCAGCCACACCCAGTTCATCCTCCATTGCAGACACGTCTTCGGCGTCATTCGAGCCGGAAGAATTATCAGCAGGTCTCGCTGCCGCACTACGATTGCCACGCATTTTCTTCACTTTCGCAGCCAGTTTTTCCACGTGGATGGCTACCTTCACTGCCGAGTGACCCAACACGAAGAAAAAGTGGGCCAGCTCCACACGGGACACATCATTCGTCTCGCTCTCGAACAAACGCAGCGATAAGTGCTTGATCACATCGCCACAAACGTCTTCCGGGCGCTCACAAATGGAGAAAATGGCCTCGATTGCTTGCTGCACCGTGTCAAACCACGTCGAGTGCAGACACTCCAGTTCAATCCCATCGTCACTAACAAAATCCAGAGCAAGGAAGCGCTGCAAGCGAAGGATAATCTGCTCTGTCGCATCTAGATTAGAGCGTTGAATGCGTCGCTGCGTCTGACTGTTGCTCTTGGCAGTGGCATTCTTAGGCTCCAACTGAATGCATTGAACCAACCGGCACGCCGCCCCAAGAACACGATACTGAGAGTCCGGACTGCATGCCACATCGCCAAAACCCATCGAAAGAACTTGACCGAGACGATCGTTCGAGAAGAGCATGGAATCATCAATATTGGCGATCATACTCAAAAGTACCAGCGCGTTGCTCACAACTGAGATCGGGTACACCGTCACATCCACAAGTCCCCACAGAGAGCTGATCACCACCATCGGCACCTTTTGGCTGAGATGCAGTTCCCCCATGATCCGCTCCAGACACGTGTACTCAGCGACGGTGCATTCATCTAAGAACTTGACGAGGTTTTCTGCCACCAACTGCGGTGAGTTTCGCTCTGGATCGTCCACATCGATGCGAATAAACAGACCCACGAAAGTGTTGGACAGCTGCTCTTGGATGGACACGTCAGATCGCCACGTCAACGGCAAAACTTTCCTGATTCCGGTCTGTGCAGCGCCAAGATGGAAGCGATACGCCTTCTCAAAGAACTGAATCGCCTCCAGCACATCAGAAATAGACTTGCTCCCCAGGAGTTGACCCATCAGTGGCAAAGCTTGCAACTCGAACTCGTCAATAAAGTCCATGGCGTCTTGGTAGAACTTGAGCAGACGCATCGTCCTCTGCAGCTCTTTTTCAAGAGCAGCCGCTTGCTCTTCTGAAGAGACCGCCGGCTGGGAGGAAGGAGCAGCCTCGTCCTCTCCCTGGATGGCAATCTCGCCCATCGCTTCGCTCATTTCCTTCTCCGCGCCGGCAATCACTTCGTCTCGCTTCTTCTTCATCTCTTCGGTCAGCTCATCTCGCTTCTTTTCGTAGAATTCACGGTCCAGATTCCCCATAAAAGGGTTTCTTTCCAGTAGCAAGGACAGCAAGTGGATACTATGACGACGAACCACCGCCGCCTTGTCCTGCAACCGTCCGACAGCCATCAGCGTCACGTTCTTGAGCATATGCAGCGGTAGAGCTCCTTCCTCGCACAAAAGAGCCCACATCTTCAGCACGTGACCTCGCGCAAAGGAATTGATGTCGTGGGTGCGATCCTCTAGCACACTGAGCAACTGGTCTCGTGTGGAGCGTGAAAACGTACGTGGGGCATTCGCACTGGCCTTTCCAGCGTCGTCTTCTCCTCCTTCTTCTTCGTCATTCGAGTCGCTGCTACCGCCGTCGTCTTCCTCGCTACTGTCATCATCAGTGTCCGACTCGTCGTTCTTCGTCTCTTCATCCTTCTTCTTCTTGTGCTTTCGCGTCTTCTTCTTTGACGTCGTCGAAGCTTCAGGCTCTTCAGGCTCTTGCTGCTGCTGCTGGCCACTCTGACGGAAATTCCAGAGCAAAATCTGAGTAACACACGTCACGGCAGCATTTCGGAGCTGATAGGCTTCCGAGTCCAGCAAGGCCAGCACGAAGCTCAAGTTCCCCATAATCAAGGCAGGTGTAAGAGTCGACAGACTGGAGAGGAACATGGCGATGTTCCGTGTTCCAGCCACGTCCTTGGAGGCGTCCCGTGACGAGATTTTCCCAATCTCACTGATGAGGTCCGCCGCGAACGTCATGTTGGCGTACTTAAAGTACAGCAACTCGATCAGTTCAGCGATAGAGGCGCTCAGGTGTTCGTGTGTGTAGATGAGGTCGATGAGCGACGCCACCACGGAAATGTGGATAGCTGGCGCCTTCTGTAGACTCATGGCCAGAAGCTGCACCGAGTAACCACCAAAAGTATCAGTTCCCAGTCGCAATTTCAGGATAAAAACAATTGAACCCACATGGTACAGTTTGGGTTTAAGTGCCTTCCCGCGACAGAGTGAAGCGTTCCCCAGCAGCTCGAAGACCACTTTGCAGTATAACATGGAGAATTCCTGCCAAGCATCAACAAAACTCGTCAGTACTTTTAGCCATCTCTCCAACTGTTAGCTCTCTCTCTCTTTCACCTCCTCAGGCACGTTCATATTCCACATAGCAAAAGTCTTTGGACTGACAGAGCGACTGAGTTTGTGGATGGCTGCTTCCACTACTTTGCTCCAGTTGATGCGGTTAATAGTCGAGTTCTGGCTCTTTCTCTTGCCCTTGTGCTTGATAATATCCTTCTCTGCTTGTAGCTGTAGACTGCTGACACTCGTGAGTGCTGTGATGAGGAAGTAGACGCTGGCCTTGAAGGCGCTTCGGTACAACGCCACGTCGTCCGCGTCGTCGCTTCCTGGGCGTCTGGCCAGCACGCACTCCGTCACGTTACTCACAAAGGCCGCCAGCATCTCCACCACACGCATACGCAGAGGCTCCGAGAGCGTCGGCAGCTTCTTGACGAGACTGTACGTCAAGTCCAGCCAGTCCTCCTGCAACAGCTCCAGTCCCGCCTCGCTGCCCAATACCTGATCCTCCAATCTCTGGACACGCGCCGAGATCTCCGCCGGCGTCTCATCCTCGAATGTCAGCACCGACTGCACGTGGTAGCGGCCCGCCTTGGCCAGCTCCAAGTCCGCCGCGTGCAGCGGCACAAGGAACTCCATCTTGTTGTTTTCGCGGGCTTTTGGGTTTAAAAACTACCAAAACCTCATCTTGTAAAAAGTTCAGAAACGAAGGAGAAAATCCCACTCTGAAACAAACCAAACCAACCAAAGTGCAATGTACCAATTGGTTCGAAGAAATATTTTACTGAAACCAAACCAAAATTACGAGGCTTCCGTGGTTTGAACGCCAGAAACCCGTAGCTCCAAATCATTCGGGTGGTTTGGAGTTTCAAGGTTTGGAGTTTCAGCTTAGCGAACCAGGCAGGTTCGTATTCTCGTTTGTTGATTAGCAGAAAGGTGCACGAAGCGACCTTTTAGGTAAAGCCGCAGCACGTGCGTGAGGACAGGCCACATCTAAAGCGGCGTTTAAAGCCTTTCGTGGCAACATCCTATAGAGCCCAGACGTTAGTCCAAAATCGAGCAAGGGGTGATTAACTCCCCCCTCCCGTTGTTCTTCAGCTCGGATATCACTTCGCAACTTTCTTCGTTCTGAGTACCTGCTCGCATCTCTATGCTCGCAAGACCCTCATGGAGTTACTGCGTCGTGCTGCTCTTCGTTTCATCCACTACAACCAGCGCAAGTTGCCGTCATAACTTTAACGCGGGCACTAGTTCTGCTGGAGCTTTTTCAAGCAAAATGCGCAACCCGTTCCTATACAAGCGCCAGACAACAGGAAATACATCCGACGACATTCACCGGAGGGGTGAGCCTGCAATCGCTGCGTCTACACGTTCCCCGCCTGTTGACGAAGCAAACACAAGCGTTGCATGCAATCGTGACTCAACCTGTAATGGGCCAACTCTGTGCCCACTACTTCGGCTTACACGTTAGCGCACGCGTACGAGGAAGCGCAGTTTACTTAAACCTAGATTAACTATACTTTCGTCCGAAAGTATAGATTTACTAAAATAAGAAAAGCTAAAAGCCGTTTTGGGTTAAAATGAGAACTGTTATTTATGATTTATATCTGGACTGGGTTTCCTCCTAAAACTGATATCCTATATGAAAGGTATTCTGCCATCCGATGGCTGTCAGAACCCTGCTAATCTAATTGGTAGAAAGAAATGCTTATCTACCAATAGGAAGCCTAAATGCATACAGACCAGTGGTCTGCAAAGTGTAACCATTGGTGTGTCTTACACCAACGTTCGAGAACCCTCCATGTAACCAAGTGGCTATTTGAAGCACTACACTTCGAGCAACCGAAGTTGAACGCGCAATGGGTGTTCAGGCTGAGCCGCCGGATACGGGGCCACCCCACGACGGCAGCCCCGCAAGTACCAACGCTAACATGAGAGGAGATGAAGACGCGGGGCGGATCTCGACCATCGTTGCCAGAAGTCGTCGGTCTCGTCTCGTCGAGTGACGATTTTTAGGAAGCCGCAGACCCACCAGGAGGTCCGCAACAGCACCAGCAGAACGACATTAACCAGGGAGTATCGATGGACTTGCCTCGGACGGATACTTCGCCCGAAGCGTGTAACGGGGTTACACGAGATGGTGGCTACACCAAGTGTGTGTGTGACACACAATGGGTACGCAGTACCCGGAGAGTTAACAGACTCTCAGTACGTAGGCTGAAAGCCATTGGATATGTAGTTGACTAGGTTTAACTATGTTAGATAGTTAAACACATACATTTACACCGTAGGCGGCTTGGCCGCAATAAAGATAAATAAACACTTCGGATTTAGAAGCAGAAAGAGTTGTTGCCTTGGGTTAAGACTGTGTTTACTCTTGGGTCCCAGTTATTGGACCATATTAAGACTCCTTATTAAGGAACTTAATAAGAGTGACTCGTGGAGTCGTACGTCTTCCTCTGACGCTAAAGCTACGGTAGCCCCGCTGCACTTGGTAGCACTTGTAGTCAATTCTACACCTGAGTCTTACGACTGTACACTCTGTGAGGATGGAACACCCGGTGTTCACGAATTTGCCCCCGGCACAGCAGGACGCGCTTAACAAGCTCATGTCCCTGCTTGGCCCTGAGGGCATCTCTCATCTTGCGTCGCAAGGTCCAGAGGCGGTCAACGCCCGACTGGAATCGTTCTCTCGCTATGAGAACGCGCTCTTGGAGCATGCCCAAGAGAGGATGAGCGCCGCGACGGCGGCGGCGTCGGCGACGCGTGAGGGGTCTACTAGATCGAAACCGCTCCTAGTGGGCGTGAAGACCTTCGAAGGGAAGGATGGAGAGAATCTCCTTTTCTGGACCCGTGAGGTCGAGATGGCCATGGTGTAACGGGGTTACACGCAAGTGGCTACACGTAGCCGCTTGGTTACATGGAGGGTTCTCGAACGTTGGTGTAAGACACACCAATGGTTACACTTTGCAGACCACTGGTCTGTGTGCATTTAGGCTTCCTATTGGTAGATAAGCATTTCTTTCTACCAATTAGATTAGCAGGGTTCTGACAGCCATCGGATGGCAGAATACCTTTTATATAGGATATCAGTTTTAGGAGGAAAACCAGTCCAGATATAAATCATAAATAACAGTTCTCATTTTAACCCAAAACGGCTTTTAGCTTTTCTTATTTTAGTAAATCTATACTTTCGGACGAAAGTATAGTTAATCTAAGTTTAAGCAAACTACGCTTCCTCGTACGCGTGCGCTAACGTGTAAGCCGAAGTAGTGAACACAGAGTTGGCCTATTACACCTGGTAGCACTTTTTGGTCCGTCCAACGACCGACTACCTGACTTGTTCGTATGGAATACGAACATGGGGCCGAGAACCAACCCATGGACGGTAATCCGTCCATGCGTGGCCCGAGCGAGTCTGCAACGCACATTGCGCGTGCAGACTGCCCCCACCTGTCGAATCCAGAGTGGGAAAGGGGGCTCTCCAAAGACTGGCAACAGCCATTGGGGAGGCGGCCGTAGCGACGATGCTACGGACGCTATCACCGACAGAGCAACACGGTGTTGCTCTGGGCTTCATAGTCAAGGAGCAGCGAGATGCTGCTGCCGCTACGACTACGACGGCGTTGTCCGGGACGACACCGCGCGTGCAGTCATTGAAACTGCACGTGAGCAACTATGTGGGAAAAGAGGGGGGACCTCTTCTCCGATGGCTTGTCGAGGTCGACACTGCCATTGCAGCTCGACGCATCTTCGACGATCCGTCGAAGGTTGCGTTCGCCATGTCATGTCTTGGCGGACGAGCGAGGAGCTGGGCGTATGGACGCCGGCTCACGGACGCTACGTGCTTCGGCACGTACGCGGAGTTCAAGGAGGAGCTCAGACAAGCGTTTGAGCCTCCTAAGAACGAGTTCCGGTCGAGGGCTGAGTTCCTCGACCTGCAGCAAGGTAAGCATGACGTTCATGCTTACGCCCAACGTGCGTGGTACTTGGTCTCGAACATCGTGACCAACCCGATGGACGAGGCGACCAAGGTCGTCACGTTCATGAAGGGCTTGAGGGATGGACCCGTCAAGACCTACCTCTTCCGAGAGTACCCAAGCACTCTCGAAGCTGCGATCACCCTTGCCATGCAAGAGGAATTTAGCCTGCCGCAGGCTAAATTGCATGTGAACGTGCCGAGGATGGCACGTTCGGTGATGAGAATGGGAGGTCCGGAACCTATGGACCTCTCGAACGCTACGGCTGCTGGTCACCAGCAGCGGAACAACAGTAGCGTGCGGTGTTTCCGATGCGGATATACCGGACACTATGCGCGTGAGTGCACAGCGGCTGTGCACAAGGCCGGGGGCCGACGTGGCGATGCCGGGCATCGCCGCGATCAATAAAAAAACGCGTGGAACCAGTAGGCGCGGGGCGCCCTACTGGTAGTGCAGTCACGCGTGTCTACAACGGACACGCGACACTGAAGACTGCAGCCCCCAGTGAGAGAGACTCTCACTGCAAGAAGCAAGATTACAAGACAAATCTTGTCATCCTGAAAATAAGGTCGAAGAGAAAGAACTCTCTTCGTGCTCTGGTAGACTCGGGTGCGTCGAACAACTTTGTTCGACAGCAAAGTCTACCGAAGCTGAACTTCGAGAATGTAGACACACCTCGAAGTGTGTTGGAAGTGCAGTTGGCAACGGGTGCCACCGTGAGGACTGAGAAGCGTGTCGTACACGTGCGCTTCTTGTACAAACACCGGGTGTTTGTGAGGAGCCATATCGTCTTAGACTTAGACGATAAGTTTGAATTAGTCTTGGGCATGCCGTGGCTTGCACGGCATGATCCAGTGATCAATTGGGAGAAGCGTACGCTTGTACGCTTTGGTCGCAACGCGACAGAGAGCGATGGCCCTGTCAGTGCAGCGCGTGCACCGCAAAGTGCACCCGATCATTCCGTTGAGGCAGCGCCAAACACTGTTCCTTCCGGTGCATAAGCACAAGCCGCAAGGACTCAGAGAGTCGTTGACTGTGAGTCAAATCAGAATCTGATTGGATCTGATTTACGACGAGTCTCCACCTCGAGGGGTCGAGACGACGATGGCGCGTCAACTCCGGGATTTGACCCATCGGATTCGGATGTTTTTCCAGTCACAGACCGTGTCTGTGACGATAGCGCTGTAGTTCCTGGAGCCGGTACACCGACAATGCAAGAGACTCAAGCTACAAGCAGTAGTTGTAAACTCGGCGTGTCAGCTCCGGGAGTTGACACGGCCGTGACTGGTTCAAAAATCACGGAAGGCTCCACCGCAATGCGTCGAGGTGTCAACAGCACATCAATCCCGGAAGTTGATGACGCGGCAAGCAGTGTTGGCGGTTGCAAACGTCCAACACCGGAAAAGCTTGCGTGCTCGCGTGCAGCCGGGCTGCACGAAGAAGCGATATGCAATCAAGCCGGGCTTGATTGTGTGCGTCCGCGGAAAGAATCCGCCGGCGGTTACAATAACGGAAATCCATCCAAGGCCGGGCCTGGACGAGGAACAAATGGAGCCGGGCTCCACAAAAAGAAACGACAGCGCAAGCAACACAAGTTGCGCAAGTCTCGGTCCGGGACCGAGACGCTACAAGAGATGTCTGCCAGGCAGACATCGGACACGACGTCGAGTGTCTTGACACGGACCCGTACTGGTCTCCAGTACCGGTCAATGGAAACGGAGAATCCTCCGACGAGTGCGTCGGGGTTGACGTTGCTTCCAGCCATGAGCTGGATGCGCTTCGCGAAGGACCTGTACGATGGACGCATCGAACAGATATGCATCCTTTCGGATCTCGAAAGGATGAAGAGCGAAGCGGAGGAGTCGAGGCAATTCCACGCTGCGAGTACCACTGAGAGTGAGGATACTCTCAGTGCGAAGACAAAGAAGGAGCGCTTCGACGGGCAGAGCTGGGACTCGCTGAAGACGAGTCCCTTCTACGATGTTCTGCGAGAGCACAAGGATGTGCTCCAGGACGAGATTCCTGCGGAGCTTCCGCAGGACAAGGGAATACAGCACGAGATTGGCCTCGTGCCGGGCACGAAGTACTGTGTGACGCGGCAGTGGCCACTGCCGCGAGACCAAGTGAAGGCGATCGACGACTTCTTCGAGAGTCGTCGTCAGGCAGGGCAAGTGCGGGAATCGAAGTCCCCGCACAGTGCACCAACGTTCTGTGTCAAGAAGCCACAGGGCGGATGGCGCATCGTTCATGCTTACAACAAGCTGAACGATGCGACGATACCGGCGCAGAAGCCGATACCACGAAAAGATGTGATCATCGATTCGATGGCCAAGAGCACCATCTACAGTGCTCTTGATCTGCGCGACGGATTCTATCAGATCCTGATGCGTGAGAGCGACATCGCTCTTACGGCGGTGAGCACTCCAAGCGGCATCCTTTGGGAGTGGCTTGTAATGCCGCAGAGACTGGAGAATGCCTCTGCTACCTTCAATAGATGCGTGACGCATCTATCGCGCTCGGTGCGCGACTTCGCACCGAGTTACTTCGACGACGTGTTCGTCTACAGCCGGGCTGTGAACGGGAAGACTGACGTTGAGGTGCACAAGGAGCACCTCCGTAAGATGCTAGGGCTCATGCGTAAGCATAAGCTCTATGCGAACCTGAAAAAGTGTATCTTCGGGGCGAGCGAGATACCCATTCTCGGGTGTCTCGTCGGGAAGACTGACGTACGCCCTGACCCAGAGAAGGTCAGAGTGATAAGTGAATGGCCTACGCTACCCAATGTCAAGGAACTGAGGCAGTTCCTTGAGCTTGCAACGTACTTGTGCAAGTACGTTGAGAACTACGCGGGCAAGGTTCGCCCGCTGTCGCAGCTTCTAAAGAAGGAAGCTGAGTGGGAGTGGACTGCTGAGTGTCAGCAGGCCTTCGATGCAGTCAAGTAGGGCTTGACCGAAGGGCCGATCTTGGCAGTGGCTGACCAAGATCGTCCGTTCCACGTCGTGTGTGACGCATCAGACTTTGCGATCGGATGCGCGTTGATGCAACACGATCGCGAGGGTCGTGATCGTGTGGTCTACTATCAGTCGCGTCAGCTGAAGCCAACTGAGCGCAACTATCCCGTACATGACAAGGAGCTCCTTGCCATGAAGTATGCACTCGCGAAGTTCCGAGTGTATTTACTTGGGAGTGGACCGTTCGTGGTCTACACCGACCACGCTTCACTGCGAACTGCAGTGAAGTCGCCACACATCTCGCAACGGATGGCGAGATGGTTGTCGTTTTTCGCAGAGTACGACTTTCGGGTTGAATACAAACCCGGAAGGTTGAACGTCGTGGCCGACGCATTGTCACGTCGGCCAGATTATGCTGTGAAGACAGCCGACGGCAATCGGATTGGCGTCGAGCGTGTGAATGCTCCGTCGTCGTCGTTGATCGACGACGTTAAGGCCGCGTATGCGAGCGACGCAGACGCGAAGCAGCTGCTGAGCTACGCCTCAGCACCTTCCGACGAGGCGCGTCGGAAGTTGGCACCACACCTTTGAGCTCGTGCACATCGTCATCGTGTGCACGAAGGACTGCTGCTATACAGCGCAGTGGACGACGATGTGATTCGCATCGTCGTGCCGAACGACTATGATCTGCGGATGCGGATCATGTACGAGTATCAGGATGCCCCTACGGCAGGGCATCCTGGTCGTGAGAAGACATACGTGCTTTTCACGCGTGACTTCTACTGGAATCACCAGTACAAGTGGGTGTGCAAGTACGTACGTGCTTGCGAGGTGTGTCAACGCGTGAAGCCTGCTGCGTTTTCGCAGGCTCCGCTTCAATCACTTTCGACACCGTCGGAGTGTTGGCAGTCCATCTCTATGGACTTTGTCTTTGGTCTTCCGTCTGATAGTAAGCGGAGGACTGGTGTCGTGGTCTTTGTAGACCGATTCAGCAAGATGGTGTATCTTGCTGCAGTGCCGGTTGAAGTGACAGCCGTACAGACAGCACGACAGTTTGTAGACATGGTGTTCAAACACCATGGCATGCCGCTCGACATTGTGTCGGACCGTGATCCACGCTTCACAGCGCGGTTCTGGCAAGAAGTGTTTACACTTCTTGGTACACAATTGTCGATGTCGACTGCGGACCACCCTCAGACGGACAGTCAGACCGATCGCGTGAATCGCGTGCTCGGCGACCTGTTGAAGAGCTACGCACACTCGTTCCAGCAATCGAGCGACTGTCTGCCGATGGCAGAGTTTGCCATCAACAACTTGGTGCATGCCTCGACGGGGCATACACCGTTCTACGTGAATGCAATGCGGCATCCACGCCTTCCGAGCATGCTCGGAACGGTGGCTTCCTCCTTAAGTGGAGAGGATCTACGGTTGCATCCGAACAACCGCAGAAGAGCGCTGATACCGACACAGTATCAGCGATGATGACACGAAGACAAGCTGCGTCTCGTTCCGGGAACGAGACGACGGACAAGAAATACGGGTCTGCGCAGGGCACAGACACCGCGACCACGAACAACACGTCTGTGCAGGGCACAGACGGAGCACAGGCCAGGCCTGCTGCGGGGAAGAACGCCGTGCTGAACAAACCATTCAGCACGCAAGCAATGGACTTTGTCCAGCGCCTACAAGCCGTAATACGGTTTTTCCAGGACGCGATAGCAGCTTCTGTGGATAGACAGAAGCTGAACGCCGACAATGTTGACAGGGGGCAACACAAATGAATTCGAAAAGGGTTCATTAGTTCTGTTAGCTACTCAGAACCTGCCTAGACATGCAGTTTCGGATTTCGGAGCAAGTAAGCTTGCTCCGCGCTTCATCGGTCCGTTCACAGTGCTTGAACGGCATGGCAACGCGTACACGTTGGACATACCGTCCAGCATGCGGCTCCATCCGACATTCTACGTCGGGCGGCTGAAGCCGTACACGCAACACGACCCACCTAACTTTGATGGATCGCAGAGGACGACGAAGCGGCGTAAGCCAGCTTCTCGAGGGCGACAACACGGTCGTGGAGCCTCACGGCCTGCGATCCAAGTTCCACTTGGATGTTCGACGCGGTCTGAGCGGCCTGCGCGACCTGCCCCTTCTGGTAGCGCAGCTCATGCTGAAGCTGAGTGAACTCCACGCTCTGGAACTGTTCCAGAGCGGCTACACGGTCGTGTAGAGCACGGGAGCCACGGTCAACCGTACGAGGGGTATCTTTCCGCCCCCGCCGCCCCCACTGCGCGATGCGCGCGGCTCGACTCGGTGGATAGTCGAGCGAATCGTGGGCTATGAACCCCCGAAGACGAACCGAGATCAGGCTCGTCTTCGTATTCGTCGGAGAGAATTTCCTCCCCACCGAGATACATGGGAACCGCGGAACGTTCTGATGGAGGACGTTCCGGAAATGGTGAGGGCGTACGAAGCCCAGAACGGAGTGCAGGCGTAACCCCTGCACGAGCGCTGCGATCACCGCTGACACTCGGAGTGTCACGACGTTCATCACGACGTTCAAGTTGAACGCGGAGATCACGCAGCTGAACAGGTACACGCATGTCGTGTACCCGGTGACGTCTCGCTCAGTGAGACGCTCAGCCCCAGGGGGCAGTGCGAACACGCAGTTCCAAAGGGAACTGCGCACGGAATACCCGCCTCCATAGCTTCATTATGGAGGCGATCGATCATGTAACGCCTCGAGAAAGTCTCGAAGCGACGTTGCGCCGCAGTTATGCGGGTGCGGTACGCTTTCGCGTCTTTGTTGAAGTTCTCAACAAAGGCGTTCCAAGATTGACAAAGTGCCACCCACTCGGGCACTTTGCTTTTGCGCGAAGTTCTCTTCGACGCATGCCATCGGAGCTCATGGAAGAGTCCGATGAAGTAGTCGCGCCTTTTATTCGTCATCGGATCAAAATGCTGCGCTGCAGCCTCAGCGTCATCAATGATGGCGCTGCACACATACAGCGGGATTGGGTTCAGTGGCGAAGTCGCACCGAACCTGGAAGCAATCTCGGATGCACTTGGCATCCACGGAGCGCGTTCTGCAGGGACAGAACGCGGAGAAGAAGGGGTAACCGGCGTTGGTGCCTTCTCTTCTTCATCATCACGTGAGCGCTTCGAACTTGAAGCGCTCGGATCATCTTCACGGGTTGATGCGACCCTGTGACCGGCTCATGCGCGATTGCGGCCGACTTGGAGTCGGCTGCTGAGGATGGGACTTCCCCGTCCTCCATGGGGACATCACTGATGTCCGACCCATAGTCAGTAGGCATGCTACCGTCGGTATTCCACACCGACGAGCCCTCGAGGATCGTCTCCGGGGCAGCAGCCTTATCCTCCACGCGCTTCTTATACTGTAGCGCGTGGTATTCGTCGACAGAGAGGGTAGACTCTGTCGTGGAGGTGCTTGCTTGCGCAGGCACCGAGGTAGTGTCGCCTGCATATGCAGGCACGGACGTAGCAGAGTCTGCAGAAGCAGACTCTTGCGCTGACGTCTTCGTTAGCGAGCTCATTGCGGAATGAGCTCGAATTTCCCGGAGAGTTGACGGTCTCGTCAATTCTTTGATTGACGTGTTAAGACTGGCACGTCTTATCTTAACAGGGGGGGGGGGGTAACGGGGTTACACACAAGTGGCTACACGTAGCCACTTGGTTACATGGAGGGTTCTCGTACGTTGGTGTAAGACACACCAATGGTTACACTTTGCAGACCACTGGTCTGTATGCATTTAGGCTTCCTATTGGTAGATAAGCATTTCTTTCTACCAATTAGATTAGCAGGGTTCTGACAGCCATCGGATGGCAGAATACCTTTCATATAGGATATCAGTTTTAGGAGGAAACCCAGTCCAGATATAAATCATAAATAACAGTTCTCATTTTAACCCAAAACGGCTTTTAGCTTTTCTTATTTTAGTAAATCTATACTTTCGGACGAAAGTATAGTTAATCTAGGTTTAAGTAAACTGCGCTTCCTCGTACGCGTGCGCTAACGTGTAAGCCGAAGTAGTGAGCACAGAGTTGGCCCATGTCGGCCCTGCTCCAAAATGAGCAACAGCGCGTGGCGCTTGCTATCTCCAAGCTTGGAAGTCGCGCTCGCGAATGGGCACTGACGTGCGGTACGTCAGTTGATGCTGCGTTCCCAACTTGGGCTCAGCTGAAACAGCAACTATCGCGCATGTTTGCGCCGCCTAATCAGGCGTACCGTATCCGGTCGCGCTTCCTTGCTACCCGACAGGGTAAGAAGGAATTATTGGACTACGTCCAAGACTCGAGAACTCTGATCGCCGGGACGGCGGCGGACCCTCTCCCGGAAGCGGTCACGTTGACCGTGTTCATGGAGGGGCTCCGCACGAGCACGGCTCGAACGGAAGTATTCCGTGTGCACTCATCCTCGTTTGAGGAAGCGGTGAGTGTGGCATTGAATGCCGAACACAACTTCAGGTCGGCTAGACCTGGTTGGTACGCTGGGAGCGCAGGCTCATCGAGCGGTCCGGAACCGATGGACCTCAGCTATGCTGAAGACGAAGAAGCAGAGCTACTCGCTGCGGAGCAGCGCACCAGCATCCGTCGATGCTTCGCGTGCGGGAGTACCCTCCATCTGCGGGCGAGTTGCCCAGTGCGCAACCAGCGCAAGGCTCCGCCGAGCCAAGCCTCTGGCTCGTCGCGGGGAAACAGCGCTCCCAGTAGGCGCGGGGCGCCCTAGTGGGGAAGAACTGAGTTCTGTTGGGCCTCCGGGAGGCAGAGGGCAACAGGACCCAGCCCCGAAGAGAGCTGGGCTCTCTTATGAGAAGAGTGTGTGCAAGCCGGGCTTGCTGGTCGTTCAGGCGAACGTGAAGGGCTTTGAGAAGCCGTGGAGAGTCTTGATAGATTCGGGAGCCTCGGGCAATTACGCCCGTCGCTCTACCCTGGAAGGGAGTCAGCGGTATGCTGAGGCACTGGCAGTGCAAACGAGAGACACCATCTCAGTCCGTCTAGCGACGGGGACACTGGTTACTGTGTCGAAGGTCTCTGTGGACCTTGGCGTGAGGCTCTTAGACTTCGATAGCGTGGAACGCTGTTTAGTCTAAGACCTGGATTTGAGATATGATCTCATCCTTAGCATGGCATGGCTGGAGCGCCATGAGCCATGGATCGACTGGAGGTCGAAGACCTTAGATGCCACGCACTTTGCTCCTAGTGGAGCTTTGGTTAGTCATGAACCCACCTCTGCTAGGAAGCAGAAGCGCTTTTGGCGCGGGCACGAGGCCGAATCGGCCATGGTGCTGGACATTGGAATGTCCGAGTTGGTGAGCAACGAGGTTGCTGTTGTCCATGAGCGAGGCTCACAGGACGTACGTGGAGCGGCACGTTATCTGCGGAGCGGTGCCGGTCTGATCAGTGACCCACTGCTGTGTCCTGATGAGGACGAACGTGGAGTGGCGCGTAATCCGCTGAGCGGCACGGATCTGGTCAATGACCTACCGCTAAGAGCTCCAGAGAGCAGACGTGGGGTGGCACGTAATCCGCCGAGCGGTGTGAGTCAGGTCAATGACTCACCGCTGCGTGGCCCGAGGGGCACGATCGACCGTAGGTCGAGGCATCATGGGCGGAGCCCAGGAGATGCAGGTGGAGTGGCACCGATACCACTGAGCGAATGTCATGGACTGCATGACTCTGAGCTGCGTGTCTCGCGAGACACGGACTCCTCGTTGAGGACTGCCGGTGATGTGGCACCTGGGCGCGGCGACGGTGATGTCACCACGCCGACCTCATCCGGCCGGTCTCGGTCGCGGAGGAGGATGAGACGCAGGGCATCTGTGACGTCGAAGACGTCGAGCACGTCGGACGAGGTGTCCAACGTGACGAGCAGTGAAGCTCCACGTGACTGCAGTGAGCAGTTATACACACTCGTCAACGGAGTGACGGGGTGCGTCGATGGCGACATCAGCCTGGACTCTCTCCCCGCTGTGAATGCTCTGTTAGAGCTGGACGAGATGTCCATCGCCGAGTTTGGCGAGGCCTTGAAGGCGAGTGACTTAGTTAGCTAAAGTGGTCATGATACGACCTGAGGAGGAGTTGAACTCCTCGTCCGTAGTGGACGAAGCGGTCCTAGAGGACACCAAGAAAGAGCTGAGCGCGAGAAGTAGATCGGCGATCCTTAAAGATCCTTCGGATCCATTTTATCCTGTGGTGCAGGAGTATACGGACGTTGTGTCCAAGAACCCGCTGATGGGTTTGCCTCCGGATCGAGGCGTGCGTCATGAGATTGACCTGGATCCGGGACCAAATACTGTGTCACTCGACAGTGGCCCTTACCAAAGAACAGTGTGACGTCATTGACGCGTTCTTCCGTGCGAAGCACGAGGCAGGGTTAGTGTGTTAGAGCAAGTCTCCGCACCCCACGCCTACTTTCTGTGTCAGAAAGCCAAATGGCAAGTGGCGCATTGTGCATGCTTTCAATAAGCTGAATGCTGCTACCATTCCGGCGCAGACGCTGATTCCTCGCAAGGATGTTCTACAGAACAACATGGTAGGCTGTACGCTGTACAGTGCACTCGACTTGGTCGATGGTTACTACCAATTGCTCATGAGAGCGTGTGATGTACCGCTTACAGCGGTGAGCACTCCGAGCGGGATGCTCTGGGAGTGGCTGGTGATGCCCCAGGGACTGTCGAACGAACCAACAATGTTCAATCGTCTTGTGACGCAGTTGTTCAGGCCCCATCGGGCGTACGCACAGACGTACTTTGACAATATTTTCGTCCACAGTCGTGCAGAGCACGGGAAGTCCGACGTGGAGAACCATGTGGAACACTTACGAGCGGTGCTCGAGTGCATGCGCACTAATAAGCTGTACGGCAACTTGGACAAGTGCATCTTTGGCGCGGAGGAAATCCCTTTCCTCGGGTGCTTCATTGGGAAGCGAGGCCTGCGGGCAGATCCTGCCAAGGTCAAAGTCATTGTGGAGTGGCCGGTTCCCAAGAACCAAAAGGACTTACGCAAGTGGCTAGGCTTAGCCAATTACTTGCACAAGTACAGCGCGAACTACGCGGAAATGGCTCGACCATTGTCGAATCTCCTTAAGAAGGACGCACCTTGGTGCTGGGAAGTCGAACACGACGAAGCCTTTCAGGCTGTTAAGGAGAGTCTTCTCCGAGCGCCGATACTTGCGCTACCGGGACCGGATCGTCCGTTCAGCGTCGTCTGTGACGCCTCCGATTTTGCAATCGGTTGTGCTTTACTACAAGCAGACGCTGAGGGGCGTGAACGCGTCATCGCGTTTGAGTCTCGCCAGCTCAAAGCTGCAGAGAAGAACTATCCAGTTCACGACAAAGAGCTACTTGCCATGAAGTATGCTCTTGTCAAATTCAGGGTATACCTGTTAGGCTCTAAGCCTTTTGTGATCTACACTGATCATGCGTCGTTACGCACTGCGGCGCAGTCGCCACGTCTCTCTCAGAGAATGGCAAGATGGCTTTCATTCTTTGCCGAATACAACTTCGAGGTGAAGTACAAGCCGGGGCGGCTTAATGTAGTGGTCGACGCGCTGTCGCGCAGGCTAAACTACGAGCTAGCCCATGTCAAAACAGTGACGTCGTCGGTGCTCGACTTGATACGCATTGCGTACGCACACGACGACATGTGTGTAGCTTTGCTACGTGCTCTTGGGAGCGAGGAGTTTAAGAACTCGGCCAAAGAATTGTCAAGGCGCTTACGCGCGAGCCTACATCGATACACGCTCGATGGTGGGCTGCTGTACTACAGCACCGACCCTGAGGACGCGCCTCGTGTGGTCGTTCCTCATGATGAGGATCTCAAGTATCGAATCCTCTATGAGGTCCATGATACGCCTGTTGGTGGACACTTGGGTCGTGAAAAGACCTATGGCTCCGTGAGCACGATGTACTGGTGGCTGAAGCTGTACAAATGGGTTGGCACATACGTGCGCACGTGTGAGACGTGTCAACGGACGAAGTCCTCGCCGCATGCGGCAGCACCATTGGCGAGTTTGCCAGTCCCTGCGGGCTGTTGGCAGTCCATCAGTATGGACTTTGTGTTTGGCCTTCCGAAGGATAAGGCAGGCAACACTGGTATCGTGGTCTTTGTAGACCGTTTGAGCAAGATGGCTCACTTAGCGGTGGTGCCGGACGCCAGGGTACAGCTTTGCTGTTTTTAGGCCGTGTCTTTCGCCAACATGGCTTGCCTGAGGCAATTGTCTCGGATCGAGACCCGCGCTTCACCGCGAAGTTTTGGAAGTCCCTCTTCCAGGTGCTTGGCACCCGTTTGGACATGTCCACAGCGGATCATCCGCAGACCGATGGTCAAACTGAACGCGTGAATCGCGTTGTGGAGGACATCCTCCGAAGCGTGTGCGCTGAGGCGCCACGGCGCTGGAGCGAGATGCTCCCACTCGTTGAGTTCGCATTGAACAATGCAGTGCATGCCTCGACAGGCTTCACTCCGTTCTATGTGAACGGGTTGGCGAACCCTCGCGTCCCGCTGACGCCGCCACGTCGTGGCTCTGGGCTTAGTGGTGGAGGGATAGCCGATCGGCTGGCTGATATCAGCCCTGTTGCGGTCCGCAAGCAAGTCGATGACTTTGTCTCTTTGAGACTGAGCGTCTTGCGCCAAGTGCGCGACGCTATGGCTGAGAGCCAAGACCTTCAGAAGGAATATGCAGTTCAGACGAACTTTAGCTCCGCGAGCTCATTGCCGATCCCGCATCTTGGATGCCTCACACCCCGCGTCAGGCCCACAGCCAAGAATCTTCACCGCGCACTGCACCAGTGCTAAGGATCGCTGTGGCGGATTACCACCTTGAGCACCGTCGTCGACGCAATACCCGCTCGATGAGCCGTCAAACTGCTGTGAGCAAGGCTCCAGACTAATCTAAGCCGAGGGCTCCGCCCCGAGGGAACGACCTCTTGTTCGAAGAGCTTGAAGATGGCCAAGTCGACTACGAGGACTCAGTGGCCAGTGAGAGGCATTCCCATGCGGCCTCAGCGAGGTCCCACACCAGTGGTGTGTCATCTGGAGCTGCCTCTGCGAGGTCATACGGCTCCACGACAATGTCGCCGCCACGACGAGTACTCCGTACCCCGAATCCGTTTGCTGAACGTTGCAATCCTGTGCGCGCCCTGCGCGATGCGCCTCCGCTGACCTCTCGCTATGAGGAAGATCGACGTGATCCGAATGTCATAACCAATGACTTGGACGAGGCTCAAAGCCGTCAATTGTCCACAGAGCCAAGCTCGCAGCGGTCCAGCCGTCCCGTGGTCCGGCCACTCACCCTTCCGTCGCGGCGCGACTATGGCTTCCAGCCTCTGGATCCTGCGGAGACCGCACGTCGTGCTGCACAGCAGCTCTTGGACACTTATGTGTGTGGGCCATCGGCCCTACGGCTGATCAGCAAGTGTGACGGCACACGCTCCGCGAGCGCTTCCTGACTCAACAGGTTACAACTCCTCAGGCGTATCGGGAGCGCTTGCAGCAGCAACTCCACGGGCAACCAGTTCCCGCCATGCGGACTGTACCTGCCTGGGGAGGCCACCACTGCTTATGAAGCACAATTCCAGAATTGGGTAGAGAGAGCTCGACGGCTCCCTTCCTACGAAGCTCTTCGAGCTAGTTTCTCTGAAACTGACATTCATCTGGAGCGACGCCTACGCTTAGACTTCGCAAAGTTGAAAGCGCGGCGTCAGCTCCCGGGACCCCGTCCCCAACACCATGAGGCTCCTCCGCCTCCTGCTCCCGCTGCGAGCACCGCTGCTCACGTTCATGAGCCGGCTGCTCCAGCCACTGGTCAGAGCTTGAGCTCAGCTGCCGACCTGTCGTCACCCCGCTCTAGCGGCGGGAAGCGCTCGGTGCCTGGCGACGCCGTCGCACGCCGTGGTGGCGCTTTGGCAGCGGATGTGCCTGGTCATAAGCGTCAACGACGTCTGGGCAATCCTGCCGGAGGGGAACCTCAAACTCCCATGAGTTATGTGAATGAGGGTAGCCTCGCCACTTTACAAGATATTGGGTACGACCCTGGTGACGACGCCGCGCCACAAGGCGTTCCACGTGATAGTTGAGCTCACCATGCTCGTCGAGCAGAGCCGGCGGAGGACGAGCCTCGCCTGGACCCTCGCGCTGCGAGTCACCACGATGTGATTGTGCTGGATCATTGTGTTCGCTCGCTGAGCTCCTTCGTTCACGATGCGAACGCTTCACAGGCCCGCTTGGCGGAAGATCTCGAAGAGATGCACCGTCGGGTGGACTGGTTCGAGACACCAAGTGCCCTTCAGATCCGGGTCGTCGACCTTGAGCGTCAGGTTGCTCAGCTGCAGGGTCAGCTCGATCTGTTGCTGCGCCTTCAGCCGTACGCTCCGCGTCCTGTGGCTCCGCCACTCGCTGTCGTCCAGCCGCCTGCAGCTCGGCCGCCACCTGCCGACCCGGCGCCAGCGCCTCCACGCTCACCTGAGCAGGGTCCTGGTACGGCTTGAGTAAGCCCACGTAGAATACCTGATGCGTGCGCATCTTCTTGGGAAGATTAAGCGTATACGCCAGGCCCTTCTTGGCCACAACCTTGAATGGTCCAATGAACCTAGGTCTCAGCTTCGTCTTGAAGACTGCAGACACTGCATGTGTAGGTAGATTTTTTAGCGTTTAATAAAACTAGGTCCCCGACCTCAAACCTTTCCACATTGCCTCTGTCAAAAGTGTAGTGACCTCCAACGTCTTGACAAGACGGACCTCGCTGAGGAAAGTTCGTGAACTGGGAAGTCCACATCTTAGTGGGGGAGAGTGTAACGGGGTTACACGAGATGGTGGTTACACCAAGTGTGTGTGATACACAATGGGTACGCAGTACCCGGAGAGTTAACAGACTCTCAGTACATAGGCTGAAAGCCATTGGATATGTAGTTGACTAGGTTTAACTATGTTAGATAGTTAAACACATACATTTACACCGTAGGCGGCTTGGCCGCAATAAAGATAAATAAACACTTCGGATTTAGAAGCAGAAAGAGTTGTTGCCTTGGGTTAAGCTGTGTTTACTCTTGGGTCCCAGTCATCGGACCATATTAAGACTCCTTATTAAGGAACTTAATAAGAGTGACTCGTGGAGTCGTACGTCTTCCTCTGACGTTAAAGCTACGGCAGCCCCGCTGCAAAGCGGACCCGGCAGAGGAGGAGTGTGAGGAATCGGACAACGAGTCAATGAATACAACGTCAGATCCACCAGTGTACGACGATATGGAGGATGAGCAGCTATCGTTCGTAGAGATGTATGACTTAAAAGTGAGCTACAAGGTATGTCACCATCAGAGGCTATGGAAGTAGAGAGCACGGTGGATTTCATGCACCAACTCTTTGCGGAAATATTTGCAGGAAGAACAGCACGCCTCTTCCCCCAATCCGCCGCAGTTACCCGACTCTAACGTCAGAGAAAACGGAAAAGATGTTTAGTCTATTTCTTGTGGATATTGGTAAACCTAACGCGAACTCGAGAAAATGGAAAGCCCATCTACGTGCGATAACCGAAGCTATATACAAGTCTCGTAACACGCTAAGCGAAACTTTGTCAGCGCTCGAAAAACAAGTCCACGCAAAGCCTGGACGAGTAACCAACCCATGGTCAGTGAACAGAGTGCACCGACAACTGGATGGATCGGAGGATGTGGACATGAGCACTGAATCGACTTCAACGCTTCTATTTCTTCAGAGTGCGTACTCGGCCAACGAGATATCCGAACTCAGGAATATTTGTGAGCAAAGCTACGGATTCCCGAGGTATCTAAGAAAGCCGATGCAGCAGGAGCAAAAGATTGTGAAAGGACTGGTGGAAGGAAGTATTGCTCACAATTTCCAGATTTCCTCAAGCGTATCTGTACCAACAAAGCTTTCGAGTGATTCGTAATACCATCCGAGCTCAGGTGGAAGGGGACCTCATCCTACACTTCACCCCAAATTTAGGATTTACCCGTAATTCCAGACCCGAGCCCGTCTCACCAGCGAAAAGCTTTTGGGAATCAATAACAGTGGTCTGGACAGTAACCAAGTCGTCGAAATGCTGAAGAAGCGAAACAAGTTTGCTATGACAAGGGTCGACATGCGGTTCACTTGATCTTCTACGCCCGGGAGATGGCGACTAAGTGAAGCAAAGCATTCAACTTCTTGAATTTTCGAAACCGTAAGTTTCCGCTTAGAAACGCACATTTGCCCGAGGAGTTGCCAACAGACCCCGGGCAACGTGCGGCTCGAACCTGGGCACGGCAAATTGGAGTCGACGGGATCAAGAACGACCACCCGCGTGAACGCTACCACGTTCGCCTCCTCAACGTTTCGAGATTCCTAGATGAAGGCGCCGCTGACTCGTACATCAAGTCAAAATTTTCCGGGGTGAACACAACCTGGCAAGAACCGGTAGGGGCAGACAATTCCAACCAAACAAATACTTGGGACATTCTCTTTCGAAGAACGCTCTGCCCGGCGATTTTGGCAAACCAAAGGTTTATCGACTGGGAAGGAACGAAGATCCTAATCCACCATGCGAGTCTCTGCAAGGCACCCCCATGCTTTGCCTATGGAGGAACAGGACATATGCGAACCGTATGCACTGTAGCTAACGACTACTGGCGAATGCATCATTGCATAATGGTCCGTTCGACCGATATCGCTGCCTACCGGTGCAAAACCTACTACGGTGACTAGCCTAGCAGAACTGGAAATTTACTGGGTGGATGAATCAAACGAAACGTCAGATCCACCGACAACGAGTGTGGAAAATCAACAGCGCCAGAGCAGCAACAATGACAGATCAACCCAATCGCAAACAACAGAGGTCCACACCCCATCGGAAGAATGGCAAACTGCAGGAAGAACCAATCACCGGCACGCCGCACATGGAGGTCGAAACAACCAGACTCCAGGTGCGTCGATGCCGACGAGAATCCTGACGAGGAACTCGCCACTCCAACCGGTTGCCCAACAACAGGACTGTGACCCACAATCTGCTCCCTCTCACCCAGTGGAGGAGAAAGCGGCCCAACCTGGACGATCCATAACGGAGGAGGTTAAATAAGCATACCGTCAGAGTACAGCGGCTATGAATAAACACCGAAAACATATAGAAAAAGCGATATCGGAGAGAAAATCCTGCATTGACCGGTCGATGCTGGAAGCTTGCAAAAGGATTCAAGTGAGTCAATATCCGAACAAGCACGTCAGCGGAGCAAAAGTGCTCGACGACTGTGGCCTAGTGCTCACTCCAACTCCTGCTACCGGAAACTGCCAGTACTATGCGATTGCCATGGCGCTTTTACAGAGACTTCAGCGACTCTGCTAATATCCGCCCATTGGAGGTACTAACAGCGAAGATCAAACGTGGATTGGTACTAGCTACTCAGCACTACTTCGATCAGGAATTTCCCCACGACCATCGGTTGAACATGCTTCGTGAGCTAGAAGCAGATCTAGATTCGCTCGAAGTGAATCCCCAACGCTTGACTGCACAGCAAACAACCGAATCCATTACTAGTTTCTTCGAAAAACTAGGGAAAACGAGCTCCAAGCTCACATCGTTGGTAAAAGTAAGTGATTCTGAGGCTCAGTAGCTACGTTACGGATGGTAGCAAAGATATTGTAGAGACCAATATTCGTGGTTATGGCGACGGAAGGACTTGAAAAAGCCCACTGCCAAATTTACGAACCACGGGAAGTCAATACACGGGGAGAGCGATTTTCATCATCAGCGGAACGAACTGGATATGTAGGACAACCACGTCAATGGATTCGAGCCTTACAGGCGGCTGTAGATCTTTCTACTAAAAAGGTGAAGCCCCGTTGGTACTTCACTTCACGGACAATCATTATAGCTGGCTGAAGTTTGATATCTCTCGACCTCGAAAGACAGATCAGTCAGTCAATGACGAAGAAGAGAAGCAGGATGTCGCCCTGGTTGAGGACACTGACGCTGATATGGAAGATGTTGCCTTAAGCCCCAACGACGTGGTAGATCTGACCAGTCAAACTCCACCGAGCACACAGGCTCCTCAACATCAACCAACCCGAATCGATACGAGCCAAGAAAGGGGGGATATCAACAGATTCAACAACATGGTAGGCAGCGACAGGAAGAACTAAGGGCTTTCCCAACGATGGGTCTTGAGGGTTCATCCCCAGGTAGAAGACGGGAACTTAGAGAAGCCAACCTGGACGATCCCAACCAGCTAGCACCCTGGCATGAAGGATACCAAGTGAGCTGTGATACGATCTACCAATGACAAGCTGAGCTGAAAGAGAGAGGTTCGACGTCAACATATACCCCCACTCAGTCCAGTGAACCCCTTCCATCAGGCTCTGACTGGTCAGCCGACCCAGAACAGGAGACACAGCCTGAAGCGATGGAAGTAACTACTCCCAGTGGCAGCCCGACAACCGGTATTAGTAGGTTTCATGGAGCTGACGACTCACTGGGGGCAAATAAACTGCGGCACAAAGGGCTACAGCTCGAATGGAACAACCTTACGGCTATTTGGAGTGAAATGACCCAGATTCCTTTCCCACTATACCACGCTCTGCTTCAAAATGGACGGAAACAGTGTTGGCTGCTCCAAGCGAGATGTTACGACTTCTCCAGATCCATCCTTCACCAGACTACATCCTCAGCACCATGACGAATGCAGTATTCGACTTATGTACGGAAGAAGCTAGGAGGGACTGCTTATTTCACTGCCTCCAGCGACTAGCAGAAACCGCCGGAAGACCGGCTGACCGGTCGAATGGTTGACTGAGAGAAGCCACGAATTTCGTAATCTCGTGCGTGACGGAAGTGGTAAGCTTAACTTGTATCCCAGGCCTTTCTGGGCTTACATGAAAGCTCAACACTTTGAGGGATCCACGCTCATTAAGCTCTGTCGGGAGCCCCAACGCCAACTCCTGTCTCGTTTCATTCTAGCAGCGTTCATTTACCGAGAGGAACTGCCACAATCGCTACCGCAGCAAGTTCCCCAACCAATTACGCTTATGGAACATTTGGATGTGTTATTTGCCGCCTTCGACCATCGCACGGATCTTCACGCTGTTTTGCAGCAAAAAGACTCCACTGTTGTTGGGCAGCACTGAAGACTTCGTTTGCACTATTACGAGCAGCAATCACCGGAAAACCGGCAACAAACTCGCAATAGTATGATGGAGACGGACCAACACCCCCATGAAGACTACTACGCCGAATTGCATAACATTGCGGCGTTATTTGAAGAACCAAGAATGGAGAGACGAAAGCTTCCAGCTGACAGAGAGGTCCTCATGATTGCAACGCAGAATTTGCGAGGATTTGCGGCTGCGTCACGAAGGAAGGGGCTCAGCGGATGGAGAAGAAGGCGGAAAAAATGGAATACCGGACGTCGTAATGGTGCAGGGTACAGCGTTGAAAACGATGGAAGACGTGATATGCAGCGTCAATGGCAGCGCACCTGGCAGCTGAAACAAACTGAATCACCGCTAAGCTACTGGTCTACTACTTCATCCAAAGCAGCAGGTTTGGGAATCTTGGTAAAACCAGACATTAGCCAGCGAGTGAAACCCTGGAACCGAGCGAGCTGGACCTCCCGAGTAATGGCGGTAGAGCTCGATGACCAACTTCTTGTGAATATATATGCGCCGACATCAAGTCAGGAAAGATTACAGTTTTTTCATGACTTAGAACCGTGGCTCACTCATCATCGGTCCATTATCATGCAATAGACCTTGCACACAATTCAGCCCTCTTATCCCACATAGTTGCTCACGTGCAGTTTCAATGGCTGCACTCGCGGTGTCGTCCCGGACGACGCCGTCGTAGTCGTAGTGGCAGCAGCATCTCGCTGCTCCTTGACTATGAAGCCCAGAGCAACACCGTGTTGCTCTGTCGGTGACAACGTCCGTAGCATCGTCGCTACGGCCGCCTCCCCAATGGCTGTTGCCAGTCTTTGGAGAGCCCCCTTTCCCACTCTGGATTCGACAGGTGGGGGCAGTCTGCACGCGCAATGTGCGTTGCAGACTCGCTCGGGCCACGCATGGACGGATTACCGTCCATGGGTTGGTTCTCGGCCCCATGTTCGTATTCCATACGAACCAGTCAGGTAGTCGGTCGTTGGACGGACTACAAAATGCTACCAGGTGTAATAGGCCAACTCTGTGTTCACTACTTCGGCTTACACGTTAGCGCACGTGTACGAGGAAGCGTAGTTTGCTTAAACGAGGAAGATCCGGTAGCGAATCCGGAAGAGGTTGAACGGCAGCCAACACGTCGTCGAACTCCACAGCACCGTTCAAACGACGCTGAGCGGTCACATCGGTGTGAAGAGGAGGTGAGACGTGAAGCTGGACTTGGTGACGAATTATCGCAGTCAGATATGGAAGCATCGACGTCATCATCTGGTCGACCGACGCTTCAGAATCGGCGATCATGGCCTGCAGCGAAGCCTCGGTGACGGGTGCTGAGGCGTCATCAGGCACTGGTGGTGCTGGTGGTGGCTCAGCCGGAACTTCAGTCGCAGCAGGAAGCGCTGGAGGTGCTTCCGAAGGCGCGGACGACGCTGGAGCAGGATTCATTGGAGCCGACGTTCCGGGCAGTGCTGGTGGCGCGGCCTCTGGATGTTGCTGAGTGTCTGAATGGTCGGTGTCGCCCTGACGAGATTCACAGAGACGGATACGAGGTGATGAGCGCAGGGACGAGGATTGAAGGTGAAGATGGGATAACATACCTGCAGGCGCTCATGTTCCCGAGCACGGCGTGGGACCAGGGCCTTGAACACCCTGTCAATGGCTCGGTTCAAGCCCCCTTTGGCCATCGTGGGACCCGGGGTGAAATTCGAAGAATGAGGTAGTGTCACAAAGGGCACCAGTGTCGTGGCTTCCATTGCGACAGGGGCAGTTGTGGTGTAGTGATTTCTCGGAGATCGCTTAGACCATCAGCGAACAAGGACAAGACTACCTTCAAGTTGTTCAAGCTACAAACCTCGGTCATATGACAGAAAGTGACCTCGAGGTGCGAGAGACTCGACTCGGTCACTACCAAAGACTCGTCGGTGCTCCATTATGGCCAAAATGTCGTTCAAGGCAGGCTGTCCTTATTAATAATAATGGGACTGGCCGCATTCGCATTCAGCGGACAAAAACTGACGACCACGGTACGAAGACTCGGCGGCCGTTGGGAGCGACGTTTGGGAAGGCACGACGACCGTTTGAATGCTCGGCGATGGTTCAGGAAGACTCGTTGAACTCTGAGGAGTCACTTGGCATGCGAAGTGGTCCATAACGGATCGTAGTTCACTTGATATTTGTATACTTGATTAGGATTGCATATTAGGACATGGCCCGAAGGGGCAAACATAAATACAGAACAGAATTTCCACTCAAGCACACGAACGACGTCCGGCTTCAAGGTAAGCGTCTGGTCAAGCTTGTTTGAGTGTGTTATGCCTGTCGGTGGACACGAAGATCCGTAGCGAGGGTTCATCTGGCAAGGCCAAGTGTGTGTGTCTGGCTGATTAGTATCGGGTGTTTACGGGACGGCTTTAATGTGTCTATTTGCCCGATTTGGGGAGTGCGTGTCGCCTCCTATCTATTCTTTCAGCCGAGGTTAACTCTCGACGCCCTCGTAAAAGGCTTACCCGTGCCTGGTACCCTTCCGCTGTTGGGACCACGAGGATTCAAGTGTGCGAGAACACCTACTAACTACAATACCCTGTCAACTCAGTCTCGACGAGCCAAGTCGCGGAGGACTCGGTCTCGCTGCTGCTAGCGTTGGGGTATGAGAGCGAGACGTACCCGTCGACGATGTCTCTCCAAGACTGGAGCCCGCATGAAGCCGGAGCTGCACTCCAGAATGGAAGAAGAAGCTTCGCAAGACCTTCGGTGCGATCGGCATCAACGAAGGGAAGCAACCAGTAAGTCGCTTGGCGACCCTGGAGGAAGACCCTCCAAGGTTCCGCTTCCAGCGACACCCAAGAGGCTCGAGCGTACCTCTCCGACTAAGCGTGGTGCCGATCGCAATGCTTTTGGCACTGCCGACGCTTCGCCCTATCTCCAAGACTCG
Source organism: Phytophthora cactorum (assembly GCA_016864655.1). Taxonomy (NCBI): domain Eukaryota; phylum Oomycota; class Peronosporomycetes; order Peronosporales; family Peronosporaceae; genus Phytophthora; species Phytophthora cactorum. The sequence continues at coordinate 14,473 of NHQK01000132.1, read as the reverse complement.
CACATGGTGACGCCACGTTCAACAAGCCGTATGCGACGTATGGACGCCGAGGACGAGGGTTCACGAGGCCGTCGCGGCGGGGCACGAGCTTCCAAAATTGGTTCAGGACGTCGTCGGACTAATACCGACGCTTCATCCAGTGATGGTGACGACCTACTGCCTCCCGCATACAAAGACAAAGACCCTCAAGCCGAGTTGACTCGCCAAATGAGAGATATTGCTGCGCTGAACGACTCCGACCCTACACCGAGGATTGAAATGGCCTCGCACCGACCGTTGGATCGCATCAACCCGTTCTCGGGCTTACGCAACAAGAGTGAGAACTCCATGCAGTGGCTACGAACGTTCGTCTATGAGATGACTGGCACCCATACGGAAGCCGACAAGTGGTGCATACCGTTTGAACAGAGCCTTCGGGTCGGAGCCATCCACTGGTTCCGTCAACTTCCGAAGAAGACGAAACGCACGTGGAAGCTGTTGAGCAATACGTTCATCCGCTATTACTGCTTGCAGTTTACCCAGACTGCTCTGTCCCGCTACTACTCGGCGAAACGTGAACGAAGCGAACACCTCTGCGACTACCTAAATCGACTGAACGGCTATGCTCGGAACGCTCGCCTGCAGTTCGAGAAGGGTGGACGCGACGCGAAGGAGCACGTGCAGCAGTCCCTGGTGACGTGTGGTGGTGATAACATGGCAGAGAGTCTCTACCATACCCGAGTGAACGACATCCACGAGCTCGAAGAGATCATTGAAGACGTTCTCAAGGGTAAAGAGCGCATGGCGAAGCGTGACGGGGTGACTCGACACTCCCGCAGCCGTGATTCCAGGCGCGATGAGCCCCATGACCGTCAAAGCCGACGTGACAGACGTGAGCCAGACCGTCGCCGTGACGACTACCGCAACACACCAAGAGTGACGCTCGCTGATGCCTCGCTGGACGACCTACTAGCAGAATTAGTGGGTCGTGAAGCTACTCGAAGCGGTACTGAGCGTTCGGATGGTGAATATCATGCGCACGAGGATGACCAAGACGAGTACGACCACTATCCGTCTGACGATGCTAGCAGCAATGGCTCATTGGTCGATAAGGACCGCCACCTCGCGGCGTCTAACGAAGATGAACGTCGCGCAGCTGCTGAAGGCACGTACGCCCGTTCAGACAACCGTCCGCCACGAGGAAAAATCCCCGATCGTGAGCGAGGCTTCAATCAAGACCGTCGAGGTGGTGACCGAAGCTTCGGTCAAGACTCTCGTGGTAGACGTGACTTCAACCGTGAAAACCGGCGCCCACAGTATGGACCTTGTGCAGTCTGCGGTGGGATGAGCCACTCTGCTCACTACTGCAACAAGCGTTGCATGTTCTGCAAGCAGGCTCATGATGCTGGTCAGTGCGAACTCTTCCGCAACTTCCAAGACTTGGCCAAGTTCGTGCGCACTAAAGGCACGAAGGAGGAACTTCCCCCTGAGCTCAAGTCTGTCGTTCAAGAGCGCCATTTAAACTAGGCAGCCCGCCAACTGCGACTGGGTTGGTCCCTATCGGGCTGCCACAGTTAGCCGAACCTTCCATGGATGCAGAGTGCATCTTTTCATTCATGGGAAACGGCAAATGGCCTGATGATTATATAACAAGTATGAAAGCGACGGAAATTGAAAAGGAGACGAGCCAAGTCCTCAGTGGAGGTGTGGAAGATGTGATGGAGTGTGCTGATGTCGATGGAAGCATCAGCGAGGATTCGTTCGGCTGGGTGTCGAGTGCGACGAGCCACGAGCCGAAGGGCCACTCCAAGATGATGAGGTTGAACCCTGGGGAGAAACAGGGGTGGCGGTCGGCCAAGAAGTTTGACCGACGGATCAGAATGAGAGCTCTGGTGCAGGGAGCTGTGAACGATAAGCGCAGAAGGATCTTGCTCGACACAGGAGCGAACATTAGTGTGATCACCGACACTTTTGCCAAGAAGTTGCGACTCCGTGATGTACCTGATCACGGACGCCGTATTGACATTCAAGGTATAAGCGAAGGCAAAGTGTCGACGACTCGACGAGCGCAGGTGAAAATTACGCTCGGTTGGGAAATGGTCTACGAGTTCGAGATGTGGGTAATGGCGCATAGTGCGGGCGTTGATGTGATGCTGGGAACAGACTTTATGATTCCGGCCGGGATCCGGTTGGACTTATTTCATGGGGCTGCATAACTACCAAACGAGATCAGGATTTCGCTTGTCAAGACGAAGAACATGCTTGACAGCGAAGAATACGGTTCCCATGTGAATGCCGGGCCGTCCGAGCAATTGGACATACCCGGGCATGAGTGGAGAAAGTGTGGCGTAGCGGGATTAGCAAAATCTGCGAGATTGCACGATCCAACTTCCAACAGTGTCCAGACACCGACTAACGGAGGGGGTCCCCGATGATCCGTGGTCTGCTGAACTTTCCTCACCTTGTGTACCCGTCGGTAGGGCGGGATCTGCTCTCTCGGTAACTTCCGAAGAGTTCTGTGGCGAAGATCGAGTGTCTTGGCGAGACGTGGGAATGGGGTGGAGCAGTAGTGGAAGATCTTCACTCTGCGTCCGATAGTTATGCCAGATCACAAGCGATACTTCGAGCTTGCGGTATCTGGGGGCCGAGATCTGCGATCTGGCCTCGGGGTAGCCATACGGGTGTGTTACCCTTTCCTTTGATTCTTTTGCGTCGTACTTGCCGCTTCCTATAGCGGGATCTTGAGGGTTTGTGAGACGTACGGGATCCTCTGGCCAAGTAGTAAATCCAGCTGATCCAGGTTTGCACGAGTAAGGGAACTCACTAGGTGGTTTGAACTGGGTAATATATTAACCTGTTGCCACTACCAACGCTAGTTGTATGCCACTCAGCCTTCGGACACCTTGCGCGGCCTTAGCGCTCCGGTTTCTTCGGTGGAGGAAGGAACTTGTGTCGTCCAATGCAAAATACGGTATGATTTATGATTAAGTTCCTATACCAATTAATCTCCCTACATCCTGGACTCTAACAACCAAGCCAGACTGGCTGCGCGCTATACCTCACCTTTCACCAGCACTCAGCTGCCACCCGGTCTGTACCTCTGTGGCGTAATCACCGTATGTCGGATCACACCAGCCCATCTCCAAATCATGGCTCCCACCGTAGATCCTAGATCCCATATCTAGACCCCGGGGTCTGGATCGTATCTTCGATGTCGTAGGTACTTCACCAGAGACCTTAGATCTTGAGGCCCTTCCGATTCCTTCACAAAGCTCTTGTGACCGGGCGCGTTGATACGGAATTGTGGTGTCGGGCATCCCACTCTCTGGGCCGTGATGTCACTAATTCGAAATAGCATTCTTTCATCGTATCCCCTCTTTCATTTTCCGGAAAGTGCTTCACCACAACCGCCTGCTGCGCGCAGTTGTCTCCGACCAACGGGGTCACTTCGCGCACCTATCCAGCACGCTCATTTCTCAGTATCCCTCTCCAAGCGTACGCATCGATGGCTCCACCCAAATCTGCTGGTAAGGGTAGCGGGAGCACTCCGACCGCCTCTTCGTCGCCTGGCCAGCCTGGATCGCAGCCCCCGATCTCTGATCTGCATCGTCAGATACTATATACACAAACATCAAGCCTCCTTCCTCCGACCTACAGCCTTCCTGTAGATCCTTCTCTTCCTTCTCACCGGCGTGACCGACTCACACCAGTGGACCCGAACTGGATCTACTCCTCATGAGACTGCATCACGTCGAACCGAGTATGATTCGCACGATCCTGCAAGAACCCATGCAGTAGTCCCCCACCGTTCAGATCTGCCTCGTCTACCCGGCTTGGATCTTCATATCCTCGCCAGTGAACAAGGAACTATCGATAGAACCGACCCCATCTTGCTCGTTTTCCAGATCGCACATGATGAAAGGTGTAGTTGGAGAGACGAAGCTTGGACGAAGCGGAGGGAGGCAGCACTCTGGGGGAGACCGGAGTGGAGGCAGGAAACCACTTGAGGGGGAGAAGGAAGATTCGAAAGTGATTGATTGAGGTCTTTAGCTCGAAAGCCTTCTTGCTATCTCTAGACCTACTGGATACACCCTACTTGATTCTTTACTGGATACTGAGTTACTTCAGCCAATCAGAGAGCGCCACGTCGATGCCCATCTTGTACCTACAATCTTGTACCTACAATCTTGTACCCACAGGTGGCGTAATCCGCGGTGGCGTTATCCGCGGTGGCGTAATCGGCGTGGGTTCGGATTGGACCGGTTCGGGCTAACCGGTTCACGGTCAATAACCGATACCAAACCGGTAATTCTCAATACGCCCCCTCAATGCAAAGTCCCATGAATGCCGAGAGCCACCGTGAGGTCCGTGTGGCGTGGTTCCGCGAGCGCCTTCGTCATGATGTCCGCCAGCATCACGGAAGTCTCGCAATACTGGAGCTTCACTTCACCGCGCTTCACTTCGTCGCGGATGTGGTGGTACTTGATGTCGATGTGCTTGGCGCGGCCGTGGTTCACCGGGTTCTTCGTCATCTTGATGCACGACTGGTTGTCTTCGCGGATCATGAGCTCGGGTCCCGTCTCGTTGGTAGCTGCCAGGATCTCGCACAGCAGGCGATGAATCCACTTGCCCTCTTGGATCGCCAGACTGAGTGCGATGTACTCCGCCTCACTCGTAGACAGCGAAACACTTGACTGTTTCTTGCTGCCCCAGCTCACTGGTGCACCCATTAGCATGAACGTGTAGCCTGAAGTCGACTTGCGGTCGGCGAGGTCGCCAGCCCAGTCGGCGTCCGAGTATCCACGAAAGTCGATGTTGTCACCCGGCTTGAAGCAGATCCCGTGCGTCTTGGTGCCTTGCAGGTAGCGAAAGATACGCTTGACCGCAACCCAGTGTTCCTCTTGAGGATTCTCCATGAAACGCGACATATAGCCCACCGCGTACGCGATGTCCGGGCGCGTGGCAGTCATCAAGTGCATCAGGGCACCCACAGCTTCGCGAAACGGAGCGTTCACCTTGGTCGCTGCGTCGCTTGGAACCAGTCGAGTGCTCATGTCCACCGGACTTACCACGGCCTTGCACTCATCCATGGCGAAGCGCTTGAGAATGTCATCCACATAGCGCCGCTGGCACATCGTCACGCTGCCGTCTGGGCCGTCCACCAACTCGATCCCAAGAACGAACGCGCACTTGCCGCTGTCGGTCATCTCGAAGCGTGTTTTGAGGTCGGTCTTCGTGCGTGAGATCAGTTCGGGTGAACTTCCGGTAATCAGCACGTCATCCACGTAGACCAGCACGAGCACGCAGTGACCGTCAACGATCTTGACGTAGAGGCACGGGTCGAAGGCCGAAACTTGGAAGCCGATAGAGCACACAAATTCGTCGAAGGTCTCGTTCCACACGCGCGAAGCTTGCTTGAGACCGTAGATCGCCTTCACCAATTCCAGGCAGTCGAAGTCACCGTCGAGATCAACACCTTCGGGGACCGCGCAGAACACCAGCTCCTTCATTATCCCGTACAGGAAAGCTGTCACCACGTCGAGTTGGTCGAGGGGCCAGCCGAAGTACTTGGCAATCGCGATGATCATGCGCAGCGTCACGTACTTGACGACGGGCGAGAACGTCTCGGTGTAGTCGATGCCGTACTTCTGCTTGAACCCCTTTGCCACGAGGCGCGCCTTGTATTTCTCGATCGATCCGTCCGCTTTGCGCTTGATCTTGAACACCCACTTGGTACCGATGGCGCGCTGTGCGTTGGGCAATTTTGCAGCACGAAACACACCACGAAGTCGCATCGACTTGAGCTCAGCACGAATTGCCTTGCGCCAGTGCACTTGGTCCGGGCCGTTCACCGCTTCTTGGAATGTCGATGGTTCCGACAGGTCCACAGTCGCTTCAACAGCATTGGCACTTGCACGCCAAAAAACTGGTGGAGTCGAATCGTCATCTTCATCTCCATGCTTTTCTTCTTCGTCGGCGTCCACTCGGTGCGAAGAGGAATTCGGCGCACTTGCTTCTTCCAGTCCAGGCCGATGGCGCACAGTGTGCGGTCTTCTGGTAGCTTCATCTTCGTCACTTGGGCGACTCTTGCGCTTCCCCGTCTGCTTGTACTCCGTCTGGCGAGGTCCGTCATCGTCGATATCGAGCGAGTCAACGTCCAGGTCATCGACATCTTCATCGGAAATCCGCGGTGAAAGTCCAAAGGTCGATTCATCGAAGTTGACATCGCGACTGATAACCACCTGCCCCGCCTCGATGTCATAAAGTCGATATGCCTTGGACACTTCTTCGTAACCCAGGAACAGTCCGGTGCGAGCCTTGGGATCCCACTTGAGCCGCTTCTCCTTCGGAGTCAGAATGTACGTCCGACAGCCGAACACACGCATGTGCTTCACACTCGGCTTGGACTTGTACACGATCTCGAACGGAGTCTTGTGCTCGATCTTGGGTGACGGCAGGCGGTTCTTCACATAGATGGCCGTCATGGCCGCCTCAGCCCAGAAACGCTTGTCCAGCTTAGCGTGATGCAGCATGCTGCGGCCGATCGTGACGATAGTTCGGATAGCTCGCTCTGCCGTGCCGTTGGTCTGGTGCGCGTACGGAACCGTGGTTTGCTGCTCGATGCCTTCGTCTTCGTAGAAAGCCTTGAGCGAGTTGGTAGCGAACTCACGAGCTCCGTCGTGCCGCACAAACTTGACCTTCTTGCCGAACTGCGTCTGCACCTTCATGATGTACGTCTTGATGGTCTTGATGCAGTCTTCGCTCTCCGACTTGGCACGCAGACAGAAACCCTTCATGCATCCGCTGGCTTCGTCCACGATCAGCAGCAGGTACTTGCTGCCGCCAAGCGAGTTTTCCTCCATGGGTCCGCAGATGTCGAAGTGGAGCAACTCGAACGTGTCATAGTGACGCTTGTCACGGTTGCTTGGAAACGGTTTTTGGACCATCTTGCCTTGTTGACAACCGCGACATACGCTTGTTCCACTCGACTTGGAAGGTGCCTTCGCGTCCTTGATCATCTTGGTGTCGACCATCTTGGTGTCGACCATCTTGCGAAGCACCTCGACTGGAGCGTGACCCATACGCGCATGCAAGTCGACCGTTCTTCCACTTGTCGCTGCATTCGCCGATCGCTGAGGCGTGCGAAGCCAGTAGAGGCCATCCACGAGATCCGCCGTCGCCACCACTAGCTTCGAGTCCTTGCGCGAAACGTTCATTTCGGTGCCGTCAAACACCACTTGGAACTTGCCACTCTTGTTGATCTGCGGCACCGAGAGCAGATTCTTGCTCATGTTCGGCACGTACAGCGCGTTCTTGATCTCGATCTCGCGCTCGTCGCCGTTGGGCAGAACCACTCGTTCCACGATGGTCCCCACACCCATGATGGCCGCCTTGTTGCCGTCGGCCACCGAAAGTTCGCCTTCATTTCGCTCGATCAAATTGGCGAACTTGGCCTTGTCGTTGCAGATGTGGTGCGTTGCGCCGCTGTCGACCGCCCACATCCCGGACACATTCTTGCCCGTCGAAATTCCACATTCCAGTAAAACCGCGAACGCCACTCGATCGTAGTCGTAGTCGTATCCGTCGCTGTCGTTTCTCCACTGGATGTTGTTGGCCCCGCGTCCACGGCCGTTGCCGCCGCGTCTTGGCCCTCGATTCTCGTCCTTCTGCTTGGTCCAGCACTTGTCAATCGTGTGCCCCACTTTTCCGCAGTATGTGCACTGGCGAGACTCTCGGTCGGTGTTGAACGCCTTGACCGCGTTCTCCGTCTTCACCGTCGCCGTCTTCTCGCCTTGTCTCTTGATGTGCTCATTCGTGAGCACCTTCACGACGTCTTGCGACCGCAGTTCAGCGCTGCTCATCTCCAAGTTGAGCACGACGTTCTCGTAGCTCTTGGGGAGGCTGCGCAACGAGCAGATCGCCACGTCCTCGTCCTCCATCTTGGCACCGATGCTGCTGAGCTTGGCGCTGATGTTGAGGACCTCGTTGCAGTGATGCAAGACGTTGCCGCCTTCCGACATCTCCATGCTGAAGAGCTGGCGCTTCAGGTAGATGCGTCCAGCCTTCTGCGAACCACCGTACAGCGTCTTCAGGCGCGACCAGGCAACCCACGCTTCCTCGCAGTCGTCGACCACATGGTGGTAGTCCGCGTCCATGTGGAGCAGCATCAGTCCGAAAGCGATGTTGCTGGACTTGACGTAGTCGTCCTTGGCCCGCGAGTCCGTGTAGCTCGGAGTCGTCTCTCGGTTCACCACATGCCACACCGACTTGGTCAGGAACACGCCACGCATGTAGCGGTTCCACGTCGCGTAGTTGTCTCCGTTGAACTTATCGATGGAGACCTCGGCCGAGGTGTCTTGCGCAGAGGACATGGTGCTTGGGCTCATAACCTGATGGATGGTATGGATCTTGGACACCGAAGCTTGGACGAAGCGGAGGAGTGAGCACGCTGGGTGAGACCGGAGCGAAGACCACTTGAGGGGGAGAAGGAAGATTCGAAAGTGATTGATTGAGGTCTTTAGCTCGAAAGCCTTCTTGCTATCTCTAGACCTACTGGATACACCCTACTTGATTCTTTACTGGATACTGAGTTACTTCAGCCAATCAGAGAGCGCCACGTCGATGCCCATCTTGTACCTACAATCTTGTACCTACAATCTTGTACCCACAGGTGGCGTAATCCGCGGTGGCGTAATCGGCGTGGGTTCGGATTGGACCGGTTCGGGCTAACCGGTTCACGGTCAATAACCGATACCAAACCGGTAACTCTCAATACGCCCCCTCAATGCGAAGTCCCATGAATGCCGAGAGCCACCGTGAGGTCCGTGTGGCGTGGTCCCGCGAGCGCCTTCGTCATGATGTCCGCCAGCATCACGGAAGTCTCGCAATACTGGAGCTTCACTTCACCGCGCTTCACTTCGTCGCGGATGTGGTGGTACTTGATGTCGATGTGCTTGGCGCGGCCGTGGTTCACCGGGTTCTTCGTCATCTTGATGCACGACTGGTTGTCTTCGCGGATCATGAGCTCGGGTCCCGTCTCGTTGGCAGCTGCCAGGATCTCGCACAGCAGTGATGGAAGGTGTAGTTGAAGAGACGAAGCTTGGACGAAGCGGAGGAGTGAGCACGCTGGGTGAGACCGGAGCGAAGACCACTTGACGGGGGAGAAGGAAGATTCGAAAAGTGATTGATTGAGGTCTTTAGCTCGAAAGCCTTCTTGCTATCCTCTAGACCTACTTGATACACCCATCTTGATTTCTTACTGTGAGATTACTTCAGCCAATCAGAGAGCGCCACGTCGATGCCCAATCCATTCTTGTACCTACAATCTTGTACCATTACAATCTGTGTACCCACAGTGGCGTAATCCGCGGAGTGGCGTTACCGCGGTGCGTAATCGGCGTGGGTTCGGATTGGACCGGTTCGGGCTAACCGGTTCACGGTCAATAACCGATACCAAACCGGTAACTCTCAATACGCCCCCTCAATGCGAAGTCCCATGAATGCCGAGAGCCACCGTGAGGTCCGTGTGGCGTGGTTCCGCGAGCGCCTTCGTCATGATGTCCGCCAGCATCACGGAAGTCTCGCAATACTGGAGCTTCACTTCACCGCGCTTCACTTCGTCGCGGATGTGGTGGTACTTGATGTCGATGTGCTTGGCGCGGCCGTGGTTCACCGGGTTCTTCGTCATCTTGATGCACGACTGGTTGTCTTCGCGGATCATGAGCTCGGGTCCCGTCTCGTTGGCAGCTGCCAGGATCTCGCACAGCAGTGATGGAAGGTGTAGTTGAAGAGACGAAGCTTGGACGAAGCGGAGGAGTGAGCACGCTGGGTGAGACCGGAGCGAAGACCACTTGAGGGGGAGAAGGAAGATTCGAAAGTGATTGATTGAGGTCTTTAGCTCGAAAGCCTTCTTGCTATCTCTAGACCTACTGGATACACCCTACTTGATTCTTTACTGGATACTGAGTTACTTCAGCCAATCAGAGAGCGCCACGTCGATGCCCATCTTGTACCTACAATCTTGTACCTACAATCTTGTACCCACAGGTGGCGTAATCGACAGTGGCGTAATCCGCGGTGGCGTTATCCGCGGTGGCGTAATCGGCGTGGGTTCGGATTGGACCGGTTCGGGCTAACCGGTTCACGGTCAATAACCGATACCAAACCGGTAACTCTCAATACGCCCCCTCAATGCGAAGTCCCATGAATGCCGAGAGCCACCGTGAGGTCCGTGTGGCGTGGTCCCGCGAGCGCCTTCGTCATGATGTCCGCCAGCATCACGGAAGTCTCGCAATACTGGAGCTTCACTTCACCGCGCTTCACTTCGTCGCGGATGTGGTGGTACTTGATGTCGATGTGCTTGGCGCGGCCGTGGTTCACCGGGTTCTTCGTCATCTTGATGCACGACTGGTTGTCTTCGCGGATCATGAGCTCGGGTCCCGTCTCGTTGGCAGCTGCCAGGATCTCGCACAGCAGTGATGGAAGGTGTAGTTGAAGAGACGAAGCTTGGACGAAGCGGAGGAGTGAGCACGCTGGGTGAGACCGGAGCGAAGACCACTTGAGGGGGAGAAGGAAGATTCGAAAGTGATTGATTGAGGTCTTTAGCTCGAAAGCCTTCTTGCTATCTCTAGACCTACTGGATACACCCTACTTGATTCTTTACTGGATACTGAGTTACTTCAGCCAATCAGAGAGCGCCACGTCGATGCCCATCTTGTACCTACAATCTTGTACCTACAATCTTGTACCCACAGGTGGTGTAATCCGCGGTGGCGTTATCCGCGGTGGCGTTATCCGCGGTGGCGTAATCGGCGTGGGTTCGGATTGGACCGGTTCGGGCTAACCGGTTCACGGTCAATAACCGATACCAAACCGGTAACTCTCAATACGCCCCCTCAATGCGAAGTCCCATGAATGCCGAGAGCCACCGTGAGGTCCGTGTGGCGTGGTCCCGCGAGCGCCTTCGTCATGATGTCCGCCAGCATCACGGAAGTCTCGCAATACTGGAGCTTCACTTCACCGCGCTTCACTTCGTCGCGGATGTGGTGGTACTTGATGTCGATGTGCTTGGCGCGGCCGTGGTTCACCGGGTTCTTCGTCATCTTGATGCACGACTGGTTGTCTTCGCGGATCATGAGCTCGGGTCCCGTCTCGTTGGCAGCTGCCAGGATCTCGCACAGCAGTGATGGAAGGTGTAGTTGAAGAGACGAAGCTTGGACGAAGCGGAGGAGTGAGCACGCTGGGTGAGACCGGAGCGAAGACCACTTGAGGGGGAGAAGGAAGATTCGAAAGTGATTGATTGAGGTCTTTAGCTCGAAAGCCTTCTTGCTATCTCTAGACCTACTGGATACACCCTACTTGATTCTTTACTGGATACTGAGTTACTTCAGCCAATCAGAGAGCGCCACGTCGATGCCCATCTTGTACCTACAATCTTGTACCTACAATCTTGTACCCACAGGTGGCGTAATCCGCGGTGGCGTTATCCGCGGTGGCGTGATCCGCGGTGGCGTAATCGGCGTGGGTTCGGATTGGACCGGTTCGGGCTAACCGGTTCACGGTCAATAACCGATACCAAACCGGTAACTCTCAATACGCCCCCTCAATGCGAAGTCCCATGAATGCCGAGAGCCACCGTGAGGTCCGTGTGGCGTGGTTCCGCGAGCGCCTTCGTCATGATGTCCGCCAGCATCACGGAAGTCTCGCAATACTGGAGCTTCACTTCACCGCGCTTCACTTCGTCGCGGATGTGGTGGTACTTGATGTCGATGTGCTTGGCGCGGCCGTGGTTCACCGGGTTCTTCGTCATCTTGATGCACGACTGGTTGTCTTCGCGGATCATGAGCTCGGGTCCCGTCTCGTTGGCAGCTGCCAGGATCTCGCACAGCAGTGATGGAAGGTGTAGTTGAAGAGACGAAGCTTGGACGAAGCGGAGGAGTGAGCACGCTGGGTGAGACCGGAGCGAAGACCACTTGAGGGGGAGAAGGAAGATTCGAAAGTGATTGATTGAGGTCTTTAGCTCGAAAGCCTTCTTGCTATCTCTAGACCTACTGGATACACCCTACTTGATTCTTTACTGGATACTGAGTTACTTCAGCCAATCAGAGAGCGCCACGTCGATGCCCATCTTGTACCTACAATCTTGTACCTACAATCTTGTACCCACAGGTGGCGTAATCCGCGGTGGCGTTATCCGCGGTGGCGTAATCGGCGTGGGTTCGGATTGGACCGGTTCGGGCTAACCGGTTCACGGTCAATAACCGATACCAAACCGGTAACTCTCAATACGCCCCCTCAATGCGAAGTCCCATGAATGCCGAGAGCCACCGTGAGGTCCGTGTGGCGTGGTCCCGCGAGCGCCTTCGTCATGATGTCCGCCAGCATCACGGAAGTCTCGCAATACTGGAGCTTCACTTCACCGCGCTTCACTTCGTCGCGGATGTGGTGGTACTTGATGTCGATGTGCTTGGCGCGGCCGTGGTTCACCGGGTTCTTCGTCATCTTGATGCACGACTGGTTGTCTTCGCGGATCATGAGCTCGGGTCCCGTCTCGTTGGCAGCTGCCAGGATCTCGCACAGCGACACTGATGGAAGGTATGGATCTTGGACACCGAAGCTTGGACGAAGCGGAGGGAGGCAGCACTCTGGGTGAGACCGGAGTGGAGGCAGGAAACCACTTGAGGGGTAGAGGGAAGATTCGAAAGTGATTGATTGAGGTCTTTAGCTCGAAAGCCTTCTTGCTATCTCTAGACCTACTGGATACACCCTACTTGATTCTTTACTGTATACTGAGTTACTTCAGCCAATCAGAGAGCGCCACGTCAATGCCCATCTTGTACCTACAATCTTGTACCTACAATCTTGTACCCACAGGTGGCGTAATCGACAGTGGCGTAATCCGCGGTGGCGTAATCGGCGTGGGTTCGGATTGGACCGGTTCGGGCTAACCGGTTCACGGTCAATAACCGATACCAAACCGGTAACTCTCAATACGCCCCCTCAATGCGAAGTCCCATGAATGCCGAGAGCCACCGTGAGGTCCGTGTGGCGTGGTCCCGCGAGCGCCTTCGTCATGATGTCCGCCAGCATCACGGAAGTCTCGCAATACTGGAGCTTCACTTCACCGCGCTTCACTTCGTCGCGGATGTGGTGGTACTTGATGTCGATGTGCTTGGCGCGGCCGTGGTTCACCGGGTTCTTCGTCATCTTGATGCACGACTGGTTGTCTTCGCGGATCATGAGCTCGGGTCCCGTCTCGTTGGCAGCTGCCAGGATCTCGCACAGCAGGCGATGAATCCACTTGCCCTCTTGGATCGCCAGACTGAGCGCAATATACTCCGCTTCGCTCGTAGACAGCGACACTGATGGAAGGTATGGATCTTGGACACCGAAGCTTGGACGAAGCGGAGGGAGGCAGCACTCTGGGGGAGACCGGAGTGGAGGCAGGAAACCACTTGAGGGGTAGAGGGAAGATTCGAAAGTGATTGATTGAGGTCTTTAGCTCGAAAGCCTTCTTGCTATCTCTAGACCTACTGGATACACCCTACTTGATTCTTTACTGGATACTGAGTTACTTCAGCCAATCAGAGAGCGCCACGTCGATGCCCATCTTGTACCTACAATCTTGTACCTACAATCTTGTACCCACAGGTGGCGTAATCCGCGGTGGCGTTATCCGCGGTGGCGTAATCGGCGTGGGTTCGGATTGGACCGGTTCGGGCTAACCGGTTCACGGTCAATAACCGATACCAAACCGGTAACTCTCAATACGCCCCCTCAATGCGAAGTCCCATGAATGCCGAGAGCCACCGTGAGGTCCGTGTGGCGTGGTCCCGCGAGCGCCTTCGTCATGATGTCCGCCAGCATCACGGAAGTCTCGCAATACTGGAGCTTCACTTCACCGCGCTTCACTTCGTCGCGGATGTGGTGGTACTTGATGTCGATGTGCTTGGCGCGGCCGTGGTTCACCGGGTTCTTCGTCATCTTGATGCACGACTGGTTGTCTTCGCGGATCATGAGCTCGGGTCCCGTCTCGTTGGCAGCTGCCAGGATCTCGCACAGCAGTGATGGAAGGTGTAGTTGAAGAGACGAAGCTTGGACGAAGCGGAGGAGTGAGCACGCTGGGTGAGACCGGAGCGAAGACCACTTGAGGGGGAGAAGGAAGATTCGAAAGTGATTGATTGAGGTCTTTAGCTCGAAAGCCTTCTTGCTATCTCTAGACCTACTGGATACACCCTACTTGATTCTTTACTGGATACTGAGTTACTTCAGCCAATCAGAGAGCGCCACGTCGATGCCCATCTTGTACCTACAATCTTGTACCTACAATCTTGTACCCACAGGTGGCGTAATCCGCGCGTTGGCGTTATCCGCGGTGGCGTGATCCGCGTGGCGTAATCGGCGTGGTTCGGATTGGACCGGTTTCGGGCTAACCGGTCACGGTCAATAAACCGATACCAAACCGGTAAACTCTCAATACGCCCCCTCAATGCGA
>NHQK01000131.1:0-71644 GCA_016864655.1 Phytophthora cactorum | reverse complement strand
TTTTAACCGCCCGACGTCTCTTTATCATATCTATAAAATGTCGAGTTAGAACGAGAAAAAAGAAAAAGAAAAAAGCAAAGGAAAGGTTTTGAGTAAAAGTTGAACATACCGTCAAGGTGATTTACGAACGTCTTCGTCTTCGTAAACTCTTTTCGGTCAATGGAGCCGTTGTCATTCTCGTCCAATAGATCGAACAGCTTTTCCATATTGTGAATATTTCCGCAGACGTCATTCTCTTCTTTAGCGTTCATATTGTTCCCCTAGCTTGCGTTTCCGCAATATCTCGCGTAATATCAAACCCAATTCGGAGTTTTGCGACCCCCGTCGTCTTCGTTCTATCGTTTTTGTCAGTGAATGTACACCAGATAAGCCATTCTCGCGTCTTTCCAGGGGGAGGAATTAAGCAACCAATGTCAGACAAGAGATCCAAAGATACTGCGCCTAAGCAGATTTATCCCAGCGTTACCGTCACTCCAATAGGTTGAATTTCAAGCTGAGGTATCTCCGCGGTCGTATATAGTCTGGTGTCGAGTGGCAATCGTAATCGCTTGTATATCTTCTCCCACTTGTTGCATCCTCTGGGTTTTTCGTCTGCCATTATAACTGGTGCTGCTGCTCGTTTCCTGAAAATTACATTTACATATTATGTGTTCACCACGTGAAGACACCCACGTGAAGAATGCGCTCGGACTCCAAGAATGTGTTACTCTCACTAAACTTTATGGTGAGCGTACCGACAACCGTAGGTATATAGACGACCACAACGTGAAGATGTACACTCGCAGAAGTGTCGTCATTTACGACAACGGCAGCCAAAAATCCAAGCGTCTTAGTCTTGCATCTTCGATTATAGAAGTGAGCATTATCCTGCCGTCAAGTTCGATAACCAACCTGCAAAGAAAAGTGTAATTCTTGACATTCATACGAGTGAGCGAATTACAAACCACTCGTTTCCCACCGCCAGTGTTGACTGTTGCTTTGGTCTGTAGACTGCCTTGTACGATAGTTAACAGCAGTACTAGAATCATTCGTCGAGGTATACGACAATCGTACACTGGCTCCACCTTATTTCCGAGCTTCATCATATTTGAACTTTCAAAGCCTGAATCAAAATTGCTTCACAAATACTCAGATCAAAATTGCCCCGCGCATTGGATTGTCTGATTGGACTGCTCTGTTCACGAATATTTCAGCTCATTAGAACGGCATCCTTTTTTGCACTGGCATCAACGTTTGACTCAACGCAAACCGGGTACCAAAGCTGCTTCTTCCGATTCACCAGTCTTTTCTTCCAATCTTTACGTAGAGGAATATGTACTTGGCCGTAGTTGTTTCCAATCAAGTCACGAATTCTGCCGAGAAAAATATTTGTGCCAGTTCATAGATTTGCTGCAACCATGGGTTACTGAGGTCGACAGGCATACCCATTTCCGTTAGACTGGACGGTGTGACACACTCGTGGCTTGCAGAGGAGCGATCGGGTCCGGAAGGCCTTGCTTGAGAGGGACTTGCGGGACTCAAGGTACATGTGAGAATGAATTAAAAGTATTATCTTGCTTCTATGCACTAAAACCTACTTCATACTAAGTCTCCATCTTTCAGACTGCTTCTCCATCAGTCTAGTCACTCAAGTCCGGAGATTCTTCTTCACTGCAAGTCCGGGAATTCTTCTCGTGAGTCTTGCTTGTGCACGCTGGCGTGTTAGGTGAGGGCGATAACGTCTGTAGCTCCAACTATAAGTTCCTCTGCTGAGCCATCTCGATCGATCATGATACTTATGTCAATCAATGTTTGGTAAGGCCAGAAGGACGTTGCATAGTGCTAGAGTCGTGCAGATTTCTACGCACTCGATGGATTACCAATTCATAAACTTCTTGTGAAGTTGAAGTTGACGAAATGGTTTTAGGCTGTTCGCTGGGCAGAAATTGCATCTCCAATGTCAGCACCCCTCGTTTTGTAATAACGAGGATCTCCGTTTTGCTTCGTAGCGTCTGCAGTGAATGGCATTCCAAAAGGTTGCAGCAGAACGATCTTCTTCAAGTACCCAATCATTCGATCATCATCTCGTCGTTTACTTGTGGCTAGATGAAACCGAATCAAGCGCACGCTGATAAAGTGTGACATGAATAGCGGGAAGGCCAGCACTCGTTATAGGAAGAGCTAACTGCTGATTCCATATTACTGCACAGATGTCGTCTTCTTGGCAACAGCTACGCAGACATCCAATAGCATTAGTACGTATGTTGTTTTTCCGTCGTTTTATTGATACCAAATGAAGCAACGAACCTGCATAGTATTTCCTCAGATCCACAAGAAATCGATACATAGTAGTTTGAAAAAGGCTCGGCTTTTCTAAAAACACTCCACAGGCTTGTAGAAGATGAATACACACGTCTTCTTTAACATACTGTGCTGTATAATTTGAGGATTCAAGAGTGGTGGATGACTTGGAGATACTCTCTAAAGAAGAAGCTCCTAGTCTCGGGAGCAAATATATTTGCTCAAAATTATTCTTCTGTCGCGTTTCCCGGGGACTTGTTCCAAAGAAGGAAAGTTGATTAATGAGCAAACTTAAAACAGGTAAAGATGCAAACTACGGCAGACTACAGCTCACGCTTAAGTCCTTCTGTATCTCCGTGTTCTTGTTCATGCACGCGTGGCGGACGCGGGCTATCCGCTAGTCGTTGTCGTTGACCCTGTCATTTGCTGTTGTTGGCGCGTGCGTGAAGACCACTTAACCTTACGAGAAGTGCGCACTTGCCTCTCATAGGCAGCAGGGAGCATGCATGTGATTCCATTGGGCTCCGGTCGATGTTGATGCTCCACAGCAGCAAGAGCTTAAGCATAATCCGCCGACAGTGCCCCCAAAGCTCGAAGATGCGGAGTGCGTTACTTAAGCTGAGAACGCAGGTCATCGTCACCACTTGCGTTGATGTGGTCGCGAACCTTGACGGGGACATCTTGAGCCAAAACGTCCAAAGGCTCCCAGGAATCTTCGATGGCCTGGAGTCCCATCCACGAAACCTGACGTTCCCAGCGATCGAGCGCGTTATTAAAGCGATGGTTTCGAATGTCTTCGACACCTAGCACCATTCCCTGGCGTGACACTAGTTTGAGGAGCTCGGCAGTCTGATTCAGCTCCGAGTCAGTGTAGAACTTCAGACGTGATGCATGTACGTCATACTACCGACCTGAGATGAGATGCTGGATCACAAAAGAGTGTGGTTTGGCCTCGATCACCTTGAATGGTCCAACCCACTGCTCGAGAAGCTTGTTATCAGATAGACGTTGGTCGATACGCGACCATAGCACAAAATCACCAACATCAAAGTTGGCCATTGAGCCTTTGTGTGCTGCCATGTCCTGGACACGCCTGTGTTCCTTCTCGTCCTGGACTTTCTTGTGCATACCATGTAGCGACCGACGCAGCATTTCCACTTGCTCGTCAACTACATCCAAGTCGATCGCCCGCGCAAAGTCGACGTCATCACGGCGTCCGATCACTGCATCCAGCTGAGACAAAGCTGGAAGCCCAGTAAACGGTTCAACAGGCGAGTGACTGCAGAGGAGTATGGTTCAAGTTCCCCTGTAGCACTGGCAGGAGGAATGGCCACTCGTGGAAGTCGAGGTCATGTTCCAGGAGAAGAACTCGCAACACTTGAAGGATGTCCTTGTTAAGCCTCTCCACCGTCCCGTTAATCCACGGGAAATACACAGGGGAGAACTATTGCTCAATTTGCATCCGTGTACACAGATGCTTCACTGTCTCGTTGCGGAAGTGACTGCCTTGGTCTGATACAAGGGACTCTGGGACTCCGAACCTTGCACATCACATCGCGAGAACCTCAGCAGCGACGAAAGCCGTAGGTGTAGTGCATGGGAATACCTCACAGTAGTGAGTTAGCTCATCTTTAGCAACCAATAGGTAGGCAGTATCACCATAACCACTGCCAAGCGAGAGGAAATCCCAGCGAAGCGCTTCGTTTCGTTTCGCTTCGTTACGTTGTGGGTCGGTCCATACGGTCGAGGTATGATGCGAGGGCCCTTCACATGCTTGCAGAGCAAACACTCACGAATAAACTTGGCCACTTTCTCGTTGACACGGGTGATCTAGAAGCGTTGCTGCAACAGTGTACTCATCGGATCCTGGCCGCGGTGACCCTGTGCACCTGCATGAGCTACGACAAAAAGCCGTGCGAGGAGCTCCTTAGCCCTGTTAGGAATCCATGGGCGGCCTTCGATTGCCACTATACCATCCACCTCTTCCAGAGCGACTCGCAGGCGGGAACGTTCTTGCCCAGCCACCGATTGTGCCTCGCGAATGTCATCCAGCGTAGGAAAAACGAACTCGTCGTCGGACAGCAGACGAAGCGGGGAAATGGACGCCAGCGGAGCAACGTGGTGACTGCGTGTCTGAACAACAGCCACACGGACCACCTGACGCGTGTGTCAACGCGACAAGATATCTGCCCAGAGGTTATCTTCGCCCGCGATGTGCTCGATCACGTAGTGTAGTCCACAAAGCGCATGGCCCAGCGTTGGAATCGGTCTCTGACATGATTTTTAAGAGCACCATGCGGCGCAAAGATGTAGACGAGATCGGCGTGATCACAATACAGCCGGAATCCCTTCGGCCGAAGCAGCAAATACTCCAGGTCCTGACACGCTTTGACGATAGGGTAGGCCTCTTTCTCCACAATAGTCTAGTTAAGCTCGTTATGTATAAACATTCCACTCTTGCAGATCATCATCCCGTGGCGCTACTCGGTGACAGGAATCGTGGGATCCCAGTTAGCGATCTTCGTCACTACGATTGAGTATCTGGTAAGGATAGCATCCGTGAACACCAACAGCTCAGCGTCGGGATCTGGTGAAGCCATCAGCGCGGAGTCCCGCACTAGGGAGAGCACAGCATCGTAAGCAGATCGTTCAGCTGTGGACCAAGTCGTCGCCACATTCAACGCGTTGCGATTGCGCCGGCCAAGCCGCTTCCGCTCAGCGTTGTGTTTGTCTTGCAGAGGGGCGATGACTCGCGCGTAGTCCGGCAGGGAGTCGTGGAGCCGGTTCGTGGCACAAACAAAATACTGCAGGTCGGCAACCGTAGCTGACAGAGGAAGACTCGCAAGAGCGCTGACTCGAGCAGGGTCGTGACGAACCCCTTCACTCGAGATGAGACGGCCACACCACTTGATCTCCAGTTCGAATAGCGACGAGTTAGCCATAGTCAGCTTGAAATTAGCCTCCTTGACGATCTCAAAAAACACTTTGAGTGTCTCGAGTAACCCAGGCACTGTAGCGGCAAACAGAATGACGTCATCCACCCATACTAGAGCTGATGGCGGGATCAGGGGCGCTAGCGTCGTCTGGACTTGACTCTGAAAATGAAACGCCGAGTCCATCGCTCCTTGGGGGACTCTTGCTGGAGTATAGACGCCATCTGGTGTAATAAAAGAAAACAACTCGCGGCTCTCTTCATTGAGAGGCAACTGCCAGAAGCCCTGCGTGAAGTCAAAACTGGCAAAGACCTTCTTGTCATGGAAGGATTCATTCGTCGTAGCTGCCGTGGGCATCGTGCCAGCGATAGGGACAGTCATACTGTTAATTAGACGGTAGTCGATAGTGAGGCGGAACTTGTCCGACGTGCCAGGCTTGCGAACTGGGACCACAGCACATGCCCATCGAGAAGCATTATTCTGTTCCACGAGCCCATTGTCGACCAGCGACTTGACGTATTCCCGGATGAACTGCGCCTGTAGGGGTCCGTACTCGCGACGGGCTGCGATATGGCACCGCGTCGGGTTTTAGCGTGACCCGAAGAGGCCCAACCTTCGCAGGTGGGTCAGGGCCAACTGCAGCACGCCACACGTCAGGAAACAGTTCCAGCACATCTCTGCCTGCGTCGACATGCTCTGTCGGCAGCCCATTGGCTACCGCACGATCGAGGAGCTGCGAGAGGGTAGCGATTGGTTCTTGGGCATCTTGAGGGTCGGGGATGCCATCACCAGCATGAAACTCATTCATGTTACTATCAAGCGATAAGGGACCGGCCAGCTGGGTAAGTTGTTCCTCCACGTCAATCCCAAGGCCCTTGAGGACATCACGTCCCAGTAAGACCTCGTCACTTCCGCCAGACAGAATTAGGCAAGGCACAGAGCGAATGGAGATTGGTACTGCAATAGTCATCAGCTCGAGGTCCAACAGCACCTCCTGGTCACACACCAATAGTCGTCCGTCAGCCATTACCACCTCCATATTCGTACTTAGTAGGGTAGGCGACAGCAGCGGCTGCACCGCGCGGAGCGATTCCACCACACCTTGTGGGATGATGCTCCTGTCAGCACCGGAGTCCGGGATGTAAGCCACTTCAATTAGCCCGTTAATCTGGACGGAGCCAGACGGTGTTGCGTACTTAGCGGCCTTAGAGCGGAGGGCGCTGGACCGTTTCTTTTTAGCTTTCTGAAACTTCCCCCTCGCTTCTGCCTGCTGTGCAACTGTAGCGGTGGGGCAGTCCTTCAGCCAGTGGGGCCCCTTACAGTGTAGACAGCCATCATGCGGCGGGGAGCGAGGAGGCCGTGGAGCCTGAGTCGACGGTGTAGCGTGTTCCCGACATGGTTGAAACTGACTTCAACCGAACTTAATGCGAACCGCACTTAAGTCAGATATAAACTTTTCCAATTCGCACTTAGTCGACGTGTTTCGGTACTTGGGCACGACGAGAGTCTCAGGAGTCGCCACGCGCACTGAAGAGACGACTTCAGGACAGCGGCGTCCGGGACCAATAAACTCACGCTTTGAACAAGCGCAATGCTAGCTTTGACACGTTTCCCGGGGACTTGTTCCAAAGAAGGAAAGTTGATTAATGAGCAAACTTAAAACAGGTAAAGATGCAAACTACGGCAGACTAGAGCTCACGCTTAAGTCCTTCTGTATCTCCGTGTTCTTGTTCATGCACGCGTGGCGGACGCGTGCTATCCGCCAGTCGTTGTTGTTGACTCTGCCATTTGCTGTTGCTGGCGCGTGCGTGAAGACCACTTAACCTGACGAGAAGTGCGCACTTGCCTCTCATAGGCAGCAGGGGGCATGCATGTGATTCCATTGGGCTCCGGTCGATGTTGACGCTCCACAGCAGCAAGAACTTAAGCGTAATCCGCCGACATCTTCACATGTGATTTCTCATCACCTAGCCGTAGATCTGCCAGTACTGGTACGTTTTGTTGTGAGAAGAAAGAGCTGAGATTAAGACTGCCAATCGCTATCAATGCCGGAGCTACAGCTTCAATCGTCCTCTGTGTTTTATTGGAGCTTTTTCTACACGTCTGTGAATATAATGCTAGCGAAGCCCTGGACGCCATACTCAACCGATTCTGCTGTCGCGTTTTACGTACACTAATATTTCCAAAACAGGGAACGATCTATCTTTCGGGGCCCAGCATACAGTGGTGCTTGCATTCTCACCCACTGGCTAGCATTTTACCACCATTACCGCTCACAACAATCTTAGTAGGGGGTAGATCAGCTTTCCAATTGCTTACGCAATACGAAGATGGATAACGCTTGAACTTCCAAAACGTCGACATCAAATCGACATTTCATTTCAATATTCTGCACTGGGTATACTATACTACCGAATGCAGTAGCAGCAAGTGATACACCGTTTTCCGCATTGCATTATTTATGTACACGATATATTTGGAGTTACCGTATCGCTGATCTACATTCATTGCCTTTACCTGACGATTCCGAATACAAACGCCCCAACTGCCCAATGGATTGGCTTTGAGAATTGCTGTCCCGTTGGGAATTTCATCGAGTGAATACAAAATCTGCCGAGTCCTATGAACTCATTCCTCTCGTGAACGCTATATCGATAAATCCCCTCAAGGATAATCTCCATAGTTGCATCAGTTACTTGTAGTGACGCACATTTGGCTTCTCAGTTCTCGGTAGCTGTTTCGCCCACCATGAGCGCTGTTATCGTTTGACAACGCATTTTTATACTTGAACAGATTCGTGTCAAACAACGAGAATCCTACCTTCATTTCCTGCAACCTGTAGCTCGGTTATTTTACTGTCAAAATACAGGCTTCAGGCTAGTGCACCACCGCCGGCCACGTCTGATCATCATTCTCCAGGTCAGTCAGTAATCCACCTCGAAATCTTGTAATAAGACGCCCACGAAGCTGATCGTGTTCATCGAGAAACTGCAAACTGGATTGGCATTCCGTACCGATCGATCGCGTTTTTCAGCAAATATTCCAACGCTATCCAGAGCGACAATTTTCGTTTTTGAGATCTTCTCGCAAGAATTTTAAGAGAAAGCTGAGGTATTGCATTTGCCGCCACGCCAGGACGTAGCTCGGATCGGAGAATAACTGGGTCATCTGTGTCGCTTTGCAAGCGAAAGAATGTGTTATCATCGCAGTGTTTCGTTTCTACGTTGCTGAAAGCGCTTGCAACTAAACGTTGAGATATTCCACCGCTGAGATGAAGTCTGCCTCGAACGCTCACTTGCCCGCAACGGCGAACTCCCTCAGATATTCCACCTCTGCAACCGAAGCCGCACAGATGTAGTCAAACTTAACTACATGTCGTGGCAGATTCTGAGTAGCTAACAGAACTAATGAACTCTTCTCGAATTCATTTGTGTTGCCCCAGCCAACATTGTCAGCGTTCAGCTTCTGGCTATCCACAGAAGTTGCTATCGCGTCCTGGACAAACCGTATTACGGCTTGTCGGCGCTGGACAAAGTCCATTGCTTGCGTGATGAATGGTTTGTTCAGCACGACGTTCTTCCCCGCAGCAGGCCCGGCCTGTGCGTTGTCTGTGCCCTGCACAGACGTGTTGTTCGTGGTCGTGGTGTCTGTGCCATGCACAGACCCGTAGTTCTTGATCGTCGTCTCGTTCCCGGAACTAGATGCAGCTTGTCTTCGTGTCGTCATCGATGATACTGTGTCGGTATCAGCGCTCTTCTGCGGTTGTTCGGATGCAACCGTAGATCCTACCCCACTTAAGGAGGAAGCCACCATTCCAAGCATGCTCGGAAGGCGTGGATGCCGCATTGCATTCACGTAGAACGGTGTATGCCCCGTCAAGGCATGCACCGAGTTGTTGACATCGACAATTGTGTACCAAGCAGTGTAAACACTTCTTCCCAGAACCGCGCTGTGAAACGTGAATCACGGTCCGACACAATGTCGAGCGGCATGCCATGGTGTTTGAACACCATGTCTACAAACAGTCGTGCTGTCTGTACGGCTGTCACTTCAGCCGGTACTGCAGCAAGATGCACCATCTTGCAGAATCGGTCTACAAAGACCACGACACCAGTCCTCCGCTTACTGTCAGGCGGAAGACCAAAGACAAAGTCCATAGCGATGGGCTGCCAACACTCCGACGGTGTCGGAAGTGATTGAAGCGGAGCCTGCGAAAACGCAGCAGGCTTCACACGTTGACACACCTCGCAAGCACGTACGTACTTGCGCACCACTTGTACTGGTGATTCCAGTAGAAGTCACGCGTGAGAAGCACGTATGTCTTCTCACGACCAGGATGCCCTGCCGTAGGGGCATCGTGATACTTGTACATGATCCGCATCCGCAGATCATAGTCGTTCGGCATGACGATGCGAATCACATCGTCGTCCACTGCGCTGTATAGCAGCAGTCCTTCGTGCACACGATAACGACGCGCCTCGTCGGAAGGTGCTGAGGCGTAGCTCAGCAACTGCTTCGCATCTGCGTCACTCGCATACGCGGCTTTCACGTCGTCGATCAACGACGACGACGGAGTACTCACACTCTCGACGCCAATCCGATTGGCGTCGGCTGTCTTCACAGCATAATCTGGCCGACGCGTTGTCACGTCGGCCACGACGTTCAACTTCCGAGTTTGTATTCAACCCGGAAGTCGTACCCTGCGAAGAACGACAACCATCTCACCATCCGTTGCGAGATGTGTGGCGACTTCACTGCAGTTCACAGTGAAGCGTGGTCGATGTAGACCACGAACGGTCCACTCCCAAGTAGATACACTCGGAACTTCGCGAGTGCATACTTCATGGCAAGGAGCTCCTTGTCATGTACGGAATAGTTGCGCTCAGCTAGCTTCAGCAGACGCGACTGATAGTAGACCACACAATCACGACCCTCGTGATCGTGTTGCATCAACGCGCATCCGATCGCAAAGTCGGATGCGTCACACACGACGTGGAACGGACGATCTTGGTCAGCCACTGCCAAGATCGGCGCTTCAGTCAAGCCCTGCTTGACTGCATCGAAGGCCTGCTGACACTCAGCAGTCCACTTCCACTCAGCTTCCTTTTTTAGAAGCTGCGACAGCGGGCGAATTTTGCCCGCGTAGTTTTCAACGTACTTGCAAAAGTACGCTGCAAGCCCAAGGAACTGCCTCAGTTCCTTGACATTGGATAGCGTAGGCCATTCACTTATCACTCTTACCTTCTCTGGGTCAGGGCGTACGCCGTTCTTCCCGACGATACACCCGAGAATCGATATCTCGCTCGCCCCGAAGATGCACTTCTTCAGGTTCGCATAGAGCTTATGCTTACGCATGAGCCCTAGCAGTTTACGGAGGTGCTCCTTGTGCACCTCAACGTCAGTCTTCCCGTTCACAGCCCGGCTGTGAACGAACACGTCGTCGAAGTAACTCGGTGCGAAGTTGCGCACCGAGCGCAATAGATGCGTCATGCATCTATTGAAGGTAGCAGGGGCATTCTTCAGTCCCTGCGGGATTACGAGCCACTCCCAAAGCATACGGCTTGGGGTGTTCACCGCCGTGATAGGGATGTCGCTCTCACGCAGCAGGATATGATAGAACCCGTCGCGCAGATTAAGAGCACTGTAAATGGTGCTCTTGGCTATCGAATCGATGATCACATCTTTTCGTGGTATAGGCGTCTGCGCCGGTATCGTCACATCGTTCAGGTTTTTGTAAGCATGAACGATGCGCCATCCGCTCTGTGGCTTCTTGACACAGAACGTTGGTGCACTGTGCGGGGACTTCGATTCCCGCACTTGCCCTGCCTGACGACGACTCTCGAAGAAGTCGTCGATCACCTTCACTTGATCTCGCTGCAGTGGCCACTGCCGCGTCACACAGTACTTCGTGCCTAGCACGAGGTCAATCTCGTGCTGTATTCCCTTGTCCTGCGGAAGCTCCGCAGGAATCTCGTCCGGGAGCACATCCTTGTGTTCCCGCAAAACATCGTAGAAGGGACTTGCCTTCAGCGAGTCCCAGCTCTGCCCGTCGAAGCGCTCCTTCTTCGTCTTCGCACTGAGAGTGTCCTCACTCTCAGTGGTACTCGCAGCATGGAGTTGCCTCAACTCCTCCACTTCGCTCATCATCCTTTCGAGATCCGAAAGGATGCATATCTGTTCGATGCGTCCATCGTACAGGTCCTTCGCGAAGCGCATACAGCTCATGGCTGGAAGCGACGTCAACTCAGACGCACTCGTCGGAGGATTCTCCAATTGCATTGACTGGTACAGGAGACTATTACGGGTCCGTGTCAAGACGTTTAACGTCTCGACACTCGACGTCGCATCCGATGTCTGCCCGGCAGACATCTCTTGTAGCGTCTCGGTCCCGGACCGAGACTTGCGCAGCTTGTGTTGCTTGCGCTGTCGTTTCTTTTTGTGGAGCCCGGCTCCACTTGTTCCTCGTCCAGGTCCAGCCTTGGACGGGTTTCCGTTGTCATAACCGTCGGCGGGTTCTTTCCGCGGACGCACACAATCAAGCCCGGCTTGATTGCATATAGCTTCTTCGTGCAGCCCGGCTGCACGTGAGCACGCCAGCTTTTCCGGTGTTGGACGTTTGCAACCGCCAACACTGCTTGCCGCGTCATCAACTCCCGGAGTTGATGCGCTTTTGACACCTCGACGCCTTACGGTGGATTTTGTGTCGACTCCCGGAGCCGACACACATTTGTTCCCTCAACGCCTTGCGGCGGAGCCTTCCGTGATTTTCGAACAAATCACGGCCGTATCAACTCCCGGAGCTGACACGCCGACTTTACAGCTACTGCTTGTAGCTGAAGTCTCCTTCATACTTAATCGATCAACTCCCAGAGTTGATACGCACATTGAAGTAGGAACGCATTTCAAATCTGATTTCTGATTTGAGACAGACTCAACGGCTGCCTCAGTCGTTGTGACTTGTGGGTGGGCACCGGAGGCTGCAACACACGGTGCTGCCTCAACGGTGTGGTTGGGTGCACCTTGCGGTGCATGCGCTAAACGGACACGTCCATCGCTCTTTGTCGCGTTGCGTCCGAAGCGTACAAGCGTACACTTCTCCCAATTGAGCACTGGACCATGCCGTGCAAGCCACGGCATGCCCAACACTAAGTCAAACTTATCGTCTAAGTCTAAGACGATAAGGTTCTCCACAAACACCCGGTGTTTGTACGAGAAGCGCACGCGTACGACGCGCTTCTCAGTCCTCACGGTGGCACCCGTTGCCAACCGCACTTCCAACACACTTCGAGGTGTGTCTACATCCTCGAAGTTCAGCTTCGGTAGACTTTGCTTTCGAACAAAGTTGTTTGACGCACCCGAGTCTACCAGCGCACAAAGAGAGTTCTCTCTCTTCGAACTTATTTTCAGGATGACAAGATTTGGCTTGTCATCTTGCTTCCTGCAGTGAGAGTCTCTCTCACTGGGGGCTGCAGTCTTCAGTACCGCGTGTCCGTTGTAGACACGCGTGACTGCACTACCAGTAGGGCGCCCCACGCCTACTGGTTCCGCGCGTTTTTTTATTGATCGCGGCGATGCCCAGCATCGCCAAGTTAGGCCCCCGGCCTTGTGCACAGCTGCTGTGAGCTCACGCGCAAAGTGTCCGGTATATCAGCATCGGAAAAACCGCCCGCTACTGTTGTTCCGCTGCTGTTGACCAGCAGCCGTAGCGTTCGAGAAGTCCATAGGTTCCGGACCTCCCGCTCTTATCACCGGACGTGCCATCCTCGGCACGTTCGCTTGTAATTTAGCCTGCCGCAGGCTAAATTCCTCTTGTATGACAAGGGTGATCGCAGCTTCGAGAGTACTTGGGTACTCTCGGAATAAATAGGTCTTGACGGGTCCATCCCTCAAGCCCTTCATACGTGACGACCTTGGTCGCCTCGTCCATCGGATTGGTCACGATGTTCGAGACCAAGTACCGCGCACGTTGGGCGTAAGTATAAACGTCATGTTTACCTTGCTGCAGGTCGAGGAACTCAGCCCTCAACCGGAACTCGTTCTTAGGAGGCTCAAACGCTTGTCTGAGCTCCTCCTTGAACTCCGCGTACGTGCCGAAGCACGTAGCGTCCGTGAGCCGGTGTCCATACGCCCCGCTCCTCGCTCGTCCGCCAAGACATGTCTTGGCAGACGCAACCTTCGACGGGTCGTCGAAGATGCGTCGAGCTGTAATGGCAGTGTCGACCTCGACAAGCCATCGGAGAAGAGGCTCTCCCTCTTTTCCCACATAATTGCTCACGTGCAGTTTCAATGACTGCACGCGCGGTGTCGTCCCGGACGACGCCGTCGTAGTCGTAGCGGTAGCAGCATCTCGCTGCTCCTTGACTATGAAGCCCAGAGCAACACCGTGTTGATCTGTCGGTGACAGCGTTCGTAGTATCGTCGCTACGGCCGCCTCCCCAATGACTGTTGCCAGTCTTTGTAGTGCCTTCCACTCTGGATCCGACAGGTGAGGGCAGTCTGCACGCGCAATGTGCGTTGCAGACTCGCTCGGGACACGCATGGACGGATTACCGTCCATGGGTTGGTTCTCGGCCCCTTATTCGTATTCCATACGAACAAGTCAGGTAGTCAGTCGTTGGACGGACTACAAAGTGCTACCAGGTGTAATGTACCAACTCTGTGCCCACTACTTCGGCTTACACGTTAGCGCACGTGTACGAGGAAGCGTAGTTTACTTAAACTTAGGTTAACTATACTTTCGTCCGAAAGTATAGATTTACTAAAATAAGAAAAGCTAAAGCCGATTTGGGTTAAAATGAGAACTGTTATTTATGATTTATGTCTGGACTGGGTTTCCTCCTAAAACTGATATCCTATATGAAAGGTATTCTGCCATCCGATGGCTGTCAGAACCCTGCTAATCTAATTGGTAGAAAGAGTTGTTTATCTACCAATAGGAAGCCTAAATGCATACAGACCAGCGGTCTGCAAAGTGTAACCATTGGTGTGTCTGACACCAACGTTCGAGAATCCTCTGTGTAACCAAGTGGCTATGTGTAGCCACTTGTGTGTAACCCCGTTACATCCATAGTGAGCAAACTCGAAGTTTGTAGCAATCTCGATGACTTCATGCAGAAACCTTGGACTGAGCTCTTTCACCTTTTTAGCAGTTTCAGCCCGAAGACCATTCCGGAAGTAGAACCGCTTCTCCATTTCAGAAATCTCCAACTCAGACTGAGACATTAAATCCTGAAACGAAGATACATACTCGTGGATGATCTCGTTCTTGCTTCAGCTGAAACGGCCTCTCACGTAGGTTGTACTCGGAAGTATTTTGTGCGAAAGCGCTCCCGCAACTTGGCTTTAACGAGCGACCATGTTTTAGGAGTTCCCGCTTGTTCACAATAAGACTAGAAGGCACGGTACCAGTTCAGCACAGACTTGCCTAAACTGCTCGATATCATCGTCACAAAATCCGACGTTGCAGCCTCCATTATTCCTCGCTTGTTGACGTAATACTCCTCCGAAGCAAAAAATCAGAATTCTAAGTCTTCACTAAAGTTTCCTTCATACATGGGAGGATCCTTCTTCCGTCTATCACCTTGAGCCAAAAGCAGGTGTTCAAAGGGACTATTGGACTGCAACATCTGCATGTGAAACTGAGTCTGCATCTGAGTTTGATATCTTTGGTGCTGCTGTGTTATCCACAGCATTAGCTGCTGCATCGACATCGCCTCAGGCGCGGTGTTTGGCATCACAGCTTGCGGTGTATCACTTTGAGCTTCTTGCGGCGTAGCCGCTTCCGTTTGATCCGTCCGCGGCACTTGGCGCTGCTGCGGGTTAGGCGATTTGCTCTCAACTGACCTACTCTTTGTCATAGTCATGGGGGATAGGACAGATAGACTTTTTGGTGGGGGGGTCCGTAAACGTTAAAACTAAAACGGAAAGCTCAAAAGTGTGTTATACAGCTTAGTTGCTCTTAGGCTGAAGCGATTAAATTTTGCGGTGACGATGTCTTCACATTCCAGTAGGCTGAGAAACGCTAAGTTCAGTAAATGATCGGCTTTGAGTTCGTCGTCGTGGTCTTTCAGCGCGTCAGTTTCCTTTCCGAATTTAGTCACAATGCGCTTCGCCTTTTTGATAGTGCGTAGCAGATCGGTTTGCAACTTAGTGATTTTCTCACAATCTCCTGGCAAAAAGAATCGGTCACGGTCAATAGCCGTCAAGGTTGAGGTGGAGGTGTAACCTTTACAGCGGTTTACACTTGCTTCTGTTTCAACTTTTCACCACTTCGACTATGGTTCTTTTTTTAATCGATCCATATACCAATGCCGTATTAACGCTAAGGCAGGGGGATGCTACCGGGTAAACCAAGAGCTGTTAACTTCAAAAACGTTCCACGTAAAGCAGATACTTTCAAGCGTCAAGGTACTTAACTGGCTGCTCGTAGCAAACCAACACTTCAAAGAAGCTCGCAGACGTTTACCAATCTAGGCGGAGGCTATGCCCCAAAGTGGTATTTCCACCAACCCGACGGTGGGTAGGATCCGCTTACTCCAAATCGTGTTCCTTAAAGACTCCCCTTCGCGACCTAGAGCTTCCCCACTATGTTGCTGCCACCAATAGTCGCAGGAGCACTCTCTTCCCACTATGTGGCCACGACTAATCCGGTCTTGATATTTGAACTTGGACCGAAGCTAGACACGACAAGTGCCACTATGTAACGGACTAGGAGGCGAAGACCCGAGGCGCAGTTAACGGCGCCGGTTACTGGTTAGAGAGGAAGTTGAAAAGTGATTGATTGGTTAGACTAAAGCTAGCGCCTGCTAGCTCATTCAGCCACCAGTTCTTGGCGACGAGGACACGCACACAAGTATTCACTTCCCATCCTAAAACCTATCAATCTCAAATCCTAATTCTATTCCTATTTACCAATGAGAACCTATCAATCCTAAACGTTGTTTGATGACGGTTGGTTGGAAAATTTTCTTTGGCGTCCCATAATCATAATTCCGGATGGCAAACTGAATTGTTGCAAATCCACATGATTTTCAACCAATGAGGTTGCGCGAATCTCAATGTTGACGGGACAACATAATCATGTTGCCTTGTCCAACATGGGCCGAATATCTTAATTTAAGCCAATAGGAATGCATAACATGCAAACACAATGTAGTTGCTCGTATTACGCTGTCCAGCGTAAACTGGTAGCTAATTTTGAACAGTTGACGTGGGAGTCTTCTGCCATCTCATTGGCAGGAGGACAACCACGTCCAACAAAGTCCATTATTTATGCCCACGGCACTAACCCACCTCATTATTCGGGTACTTGACATACTCGACGTCCTCTGGATTCTCAAAGAATGCCTTTACAAACCTGTTCACGCGCAAGGAAAAATATAAACAATAAAAAAATCCAAACATAATGGCTGGTACCGCGTGAAGATTGATAACCGTACGCGATAGCAGAATATCGCGCCCTACTAAAGTAGTGTGCATGACGCGGTATTTGTCCTTCGAGTAAATGACAGGTTTTAATGACCACTTCTCGCCAGATTACGAACTCGAAGCTTCCACAGTTCGTGCTTCCCCTTTACTGTAAGCTCTCCCGCCACACTTATATTGTACGGCAACGTGTAGTTCTTCATCCAATGCGGCAGCATATCTTCAAAAAGATTTAGTCTCTTCAAGCGATCATTAATCTCCTTTATATTACCCCCTGTTGGGTACCTAACAAGGTAGAATACTTAAAACTTTATTGACAAATTCTGAAGACATGTATTTCACCATATAAAAGTATCCCCCACCGAATGTCATGGCAGGCCACGAGTTGCGTCTGAATGTCTACGTGGAGATTGGGTGTTCATAGCAGCAATTCCAGGGAGCGTCACTATTATTCGCAGTCCTCCAGGAGCGTTGTTCATGTTCATGCAGTTTTGTATTATGACCTGGTAGAGTAATATCAAAATGAGGAGGTACAGGAAAATAATCAGTTACTGCCATCGACACTAACACCTTGCGCTAACACCTAGCACCAGAGGCAACATTTAGGGGGTTATTAAAATAAACTCAAACGCCATCCGCTGCCCTTGTTGACACGCTTCTGTCTTCGTCGCCCTCGATGAATATCCTTTTTACTTCAAAGCCTCGATGAGCATCCGTTTTTGATTTGCCCTGGGTGAACATCCGAAAAAACTCGATAATAAAGCCGTCCCTTCCATTACCTCCTGGTCCATAGAGGTAGACTATTTTGGACGCATAGTTATCTCTATGGACCAGGATGTATACTCAACCGTAGAGGGGTAGGAGGTGGTAAGGATATAGACACAGATATGTTGACTGTTTGGTATGGAATGACCTTAATGGTTTTTTTTTTAATTTCAAACCAATTTGTTGGTTATACATCGATTTCATGATCCGATACAAATTAGTTATATCTCACCCTTGACACCGATTGCGATGCATGGTGCTCTCACCATTATACTGGTTGGTCGGCGCCCATGATGGAGTTTATGTAGTTCAGCTATGTGAGCTAGTTCATGGTATCTTCTTGGGGTTGCTGTAGAAACAAGGCGTTAGCCTTCACTGTCAAGCTGATATGCTGGAGATTTTCATTTATCCTTGTTCTGAGCCTTGTTCTGGGCGCTGTAATGTACTAGCTAGGCTTGGTCTTTGATCGCATCAAAGGCACCTCCCACTCAGGCAGCAGTGCCTCCTTGCCCATTCTGAGCGCTGTAGCCATGCCGTCGGCCTCGACATGAACACATTGCTCGATAAAAGACTTTTTTATTATTTTTTAACCGGTTATTAGTTTTGGATTAAAAAACCGATCGATCTATACTGTTTGGTGAGGTGAGAGAATAATGGTAGTGTGGAAGGCGGTGAGGGGAAGATTAGGAAGACGAGAAGGATTAGAGCAAATATGACGATATATAGTGAGCAAAGAAATACTTATGTACATCGATAGAATAATATACAATATAAAAAAGTACATACATTAAGATTCTAACTAAGAAAGGTTATTGAGATTTTAACCCTACCTGGATACACTATACTTTAAAACTCCTAGTCATTTTGTCCTAAAAGGGCGATTTTTTTCGCCCTTTTAGAAAACCACGCTACTAGCTCGCGTCAGATGGCGACTTCACATTCATTTGTGATGCGTGAAATAGAAAGTGGACGACCCCAAAAGGGCGAAGTTATCGCCCTTTTAGCTTATCACAGGAATTCTTCCGCAAGAGTATTATTGGTTAAAAAGTTTTTGTTGTACGACTAGCCGAATGCAATATACACTCGTTTCGATATATTCGCTGTTATTTACGAGTTGTCGCCTCTTCTATATCCACCTCAATGGTTATCGACAACGATGTGCCGTCATTGGTACGGCTGCACGGTACGCAGCAAGATCGTACATCGAGTTGCTGTCAACAGAACGGAAGCAGCAGGCACAGAATGACGTCACGCCGAGCTAGTCGTCGGCATATTTACATATCCACAGTGAAAGCTATAGTCAAGGCAAACAAAACCGGTTTCGATCATAATCTGAAATGGATGAGCATCATGTCGGTTGTATGTGGGATATAGCCTTCTTGAATATATACTTCGGGCTTTCTACGCAAAGATTGTTACGGTTTCATGTACGTATACATCCAGCAACTTATATACCAATCACCGGCGCTAAAATCTCGCGCTTATTTTACCACTCTAAAATGCATATCCTGAATAATCTGTTATCAATCGGTTTTCACAGCCGACCATAAATTTGATACATGTTACCTCTATTCGAAGGACAAGTGTCAGCCTCCAGTTCACAACGCGACGGGAGAGTGAGGATGGCTAAGCGGGGCCTTCGCTCGGAGCCTGTAGCAACGAGAAAGCGCAGACACCTGGCGGTCGATGCTGATACTAGCAGCTTGACATATACGTACGGCGGGGCTGTTGCATTTAAGAACGCGTGGAAGGCGTTACTCAAGGGTGCCTGGACGTCAAAACCACCACCCCGCCAAAGCAGGGACGATCGATTCCGATACATTCGGCCTGGAGACGACCCGGCAGGGAAGGAAGGTCTGGACATTCTTCTTGGGGAATCTGCAGTGATGCGATTCGTCAAAGGTGAGGAATTTCGTTTTTGTAATGCCGAAAGGAGACGTGCTTACACGATGATATTGTGTTATGTTTGTGTATTATAGTGGTCGCGGCGCCTCTACAGCCATTACATGTTCGTGTTAAGCTGCCGCTGCCTAGTGCTCCTGTTGCGTGTCGCTCAATGTGATGTTGATTATGTTGATTTACATACAGCGCCAACCAGCGCTCCGAACAGTGGCACGACACTGGAGAACGCAGGAACAACAGGAACAGTGGAAGTCGTGGTCGTGACGACGCTGGTCGTGGTCGAGGTGATGCTAGTCGAGGCCAAGGCGACGTCGGTCGAGACCGAGCTGACGACGAGCCTGCGAATGCGGCCGCTGAGGTCGTGAACGGTACAGATGTGTGGCCCAGTTTGATGTCAACTTTGTATAGTGACTTTAAGTGTGTTATTCTATTTGGTGTTGTGTATTAACAGTGTCCACTTCTGGTTGCGAGTCCAGAGGTGAAACCAAGACGAGAGGACGCAGGCGAGGTGGAGGACGTGCCCGTGGCGTTGCCGGTCGTGACCGAGGCGATGCTGGGCGAGACCAAGGCGACGTCGGTCTCGACGCTGGACGTGGTCGAGGTGACATCAGGCGTGGGGAAGCTGAGGACGAGCCTGATCACGCTACTGCAGGAGGGGTTAGTGGTACGGCATAACTTGGGCTGTCCTACTGGATTGTTGGTGCTAGTACTAACAGCTTGTGCTGTGATATTATGTTGATGGTAATGTGTTTGGGTTGGGCGAACAGTACCGAGCACACCGCAACAGTTACCCCGAGGTAGACCAGAAACACCAGCGCGAACACCACCAGCATTGCTTCAGGATATGTATGTTGACCAATTGGTGGCATATACTCCCGAGCGAGATACCTGGATGAAAGCAAAGGTTTAGCGTCCTGTCGGTACTTCCTACATCGTCGGTCGAGTGTGCCGTCGTGCTAAGAAGGGCAAGTTCGCTTCGCTGTTCCAAGTGCGATGGCTGGACAGCAAATTTCAGAGTGCGGCCGAGCATTTCAGCGTTGGTGTCGTCCAACAAGGAATCGACAACTACGGTGCACTAATGAAGCAATCAAGCAAACCCAATTGGCAACTCCTGGTAGAGGCAGATGAATCCGAAAGGATCGAAGTCGATTCTGAACTGGACGAACAAACTGCAGAGATCTATGAGGCCTTCAATGCATCCGAGCTACTCCCTACGAGTCTCGCAGAGGTAGAAGCCATCCAGAACATGCGGTTTAAGCCGCGTGTGGAAGCACACGTCCCACACGACCTGTACCAACAATATGATGGAACGTCAATGACACGTCTGAAGCCAGAGTACCGTCATTTTTTCGAGCATTCTGCCAGTGCAAGTTTCTTCGCTTGCCTCCCTTTGTATTTCTGGAGGCAGGTCCTGCATGAGACGAACGCGTTTGCTGTGGTGAACAACATCAAAATCACGAGCCCATTCACGCTACGCAAACTGGTGGTATTTCTCGGAATCCTCTTCTACATGGCGCTAAATCAGAAGGGTGAGTATTCGAACTACTGGGTCCCAGCCCGAGGACTTGATATTCGGTGGGAGCACGACGTCGCTGGATGGAGAAATGATGCTCAATCGTTTCAAATTACTGCGGTACTGCCTCAGATTTAACGCTGTCCCGACCACATTAGACGTTAATGCGGCAGCCAGAATCCAGCCGCTGCTAAATCTCTTGAAGATAACCGAGGACAAGTATGCCGTTGTGGGGCAAAATGTGGCATTGGATGAAGCGAGCGTAGCTTGCCGCTCTCGCCAAGGCCCGAATCTAATAGTCTACCACCCGATGAAGCCTAAAGGGAAGTACCACTTCCGTCTGTACATGGTGTGCTGTTCAACAACGTGGATAGCACTTAACTACAGGCTTCACTGTCGAATAAGTGATATTAGTGATCGGCTGCAAGATGTCGTCGGGCAAGTGGACGCCCAAGCATTGCGGGAAGAGCTCAATCAGGCGTCCCCGATTCGGCATCATGTCCTGGAAGTTGTCGGCCGCCGATCGGCTCCAACAGGATCGTGAATATGGATAACTACTATTCTCCAGTGCAGCTCCTCCAGGAGCTGCGTCAGAAGGAGTTGTACGGCCGGGGCACGATCTGAGCTAACCGTAAGCATTTCCCTGGCCATACTATCCTTACGAAAGATGACAATTGCACCTGCGGTGATTTTCGGCAAGCGGTTTCTCAAGATCACAGCATGATAGCGGCGTCATGGTGTTACGTAAGCTTCGTGAATATGGTATCTAATGCGGATGTGTCAGCAACTACTGCGGTAGTGCGTATAGTAATGAACGAGCAACGTGAGTTCCCAGCCCTCCTGCATCGCAGAGTACAATCGCAACATGCAGTGAGTGGACTGGCTTGACCAGATAGGTGGCCGATTCTCGATTGCGGACGGCCACTCCTACAAGTGCTGGCACCAAAGGCTAGCGCTAGCGCTTATAGATGTGCCCCGTTCGAATGCCTATCTCACCCATCGATTAGCGAGACGGGACCCTTCGGTACGCGGTTCTCATCGATCCTTCATTGCAGCTCTCACATGCGAGCTGATTACCGACCAGTAGATGAGCGCGCCCGACCAAGGGCATGTTCTACGGGAGGAACTGGCCTGGTGATAATGCAGTATGGTGCGCAATGACAGCACCTCCGCGATTGCCCGCTGACCCACACGTCAATACCCCAGCGTCGAAGTGCAAGTCCGTCAAGTCAAAGCAGATTCACGCAGAGAAGAACCACAAACGACGACGTTATATTGTTTGTCGCTGGGAGGACCGCTATCCCACGGAAGTGACAATATACAGCGCAGTGCACAGCGTATGTCTATGCACTATTGTGCACCCAGAGGTACCGAAGCTGGGGATGTGCCCCGACTCGTCATGGACGTGTTCACGATCAAGGGGAACATTCGCAGTAGGTCCAAGCTCGTAGCAATGCGCAGTTCCACCTCTAGTACAGCACGCTGTGGCCATAGGTTCAGTTGTCAAGCTGGAGAACACCGCGAGTCGTTGTACTTGTTAGCGTACCGAAATCGTACGAGCGGGGCCGACAGATACGGTGACTGTCATTGAAGCTGTACTAGTTGTAGGGAAGGGGATGAGTGTGTTTGAAATGATACTAGCATTTTATTTTATGAAAAAATATAGTATGTAGCAATGATTTCCAGCTGCATGGTACTTCGACTTTGCGCATGTATGTCCATTTAGTACAGAACGGTTGCGTGCATATAGCTCGATGCCTAGGGCAAAACAAACGACTTGTTGCCACAACGCGGACCCCTCGCATTTCACACAACTCACATGCCAGTACCAAGTTGGCCTCCTCTTCAAACAAGAAATTGTTCACAAACACTAATGTAGCTTAACACAGCGGGGACCTTGAGGACAGGGAAGTATCACGCACATCCAGAGAAATCATACGTAACTTGCAAAGATGTGGAAACGTCTCTAGGTGTTCTTGACTGCATCGTTCGCTTCGTTTTGATAGTTCTGCTCTCACTTCAGCACCAATGCAATTGTCAACGGTAGTTGTAAGCACAACCTGGGCAACCACATTCCCAATTCCTGAGCCAATATCCAGAAACACAACCGATGCATTGACCGGTTCTATTGCGTTACTGAGGTCTGCCACTCCAGTTGTAAGCACGTCTCCCGCGTTACCGTGAATCCTAGCGGCTTGTTGACGCACATCACGGGTGCCGACATCTCCAAATATTGTCGAAATCGTCCCTGCGACCTCAGAAAGTGATAATGGCGCGAAACTCACTGTCTTGTCAAATTGACTTTCAGGTGTGGTCACTTGCGTCTGCCGTGTCGAGAGCATGAATCAGGGGCTCCTCAGGCGAGCTTGAACGTGGTTGTGGCACTGGAGAAGGTAGTGGCACTGCAATCACTCTGGATACCTGTGCAGAAAGTCTTGGTGTTTGACGGAAATCCTGCTGCTGGCCAAATCACCGCCGGCTTAGCCATCCGAGCGAGCGTTTGGACCGATGGGTATGAACTTGGCCACAGACTGGATGGATTCTAACGCGTTGGTGTCGTGACTTCATGCTGCCTCACTGTTCTATGTCCTTGCCGGGGTGGCCGTGACGGTGTCGGTGGGGCCGCTGGATCAGCGAGAATGCGCGACGGAGCAGGACCACCGCGGGTACGCTCGTAAAGACCTCCTATACGTATGTTTGAGTGCTTCTAGACGCAGCCGGAGCTGCTGAGCGCTGCGCTTTGTCTTTGACATCCTTTGGGCAACATAGGTCCACGTGATTCGCAGGTCTTGGCGTTCGAACTGGAGCTCTATCTGCACGAGTTGCTTGTCCTCCAAGTCTTCTAAGCTTGTTCTCATCAAACGCAAAGGGAATAAAAGTATTGCGTACTGTATAGCAAATGGGGCCTTGAATTTTGTAAGGATAAAATGTATGGCTGCCGGGCGCCATGATATTGCCGAGTGACACGTGTGGAGTGCAAAAATTGGCGGGGTAATTTATCGTCGTACCTAATGAGCGGGTTTTCGTAGTTAAAGTGACATTGGCGTCATGCTTCCGACCTAAACACATTTGTTTAAGGGCTAGGATTGGACGATGGCAATATTCAAAACATGGTGGGTTACAACAACATAAAATGCGCAACAATTCTGCACCGTTAAGCAGAAATAGCCTTAAAGGACGATTTTTTCGCCATTTTGCCGCGAAAGGGGTAAGATGATAAGAGTGTTCATGTCAAAGTATATTTGGTGATGTGTATTGCGTTAATGGGCCCTGAAGGACTTGAACTCTCATATCCATTCCCGCCAGGCTATTATGTCCTGCTGAGTTGTCGACGCCTCTTCCTCTCTCTTCACATCGCTCTCCACTTCTCTCTCCCTCCCGACTTATCTCTTTCTCCACCTACTGTACCTGTCACTCTCTTCACATATTTCACTTCATCACCGCAAATACGTGCTGCATGAATCCCATCTCCCCGTCCGTCACGAACAAGGCCTCCTAGACCCACTGCACTTTATTTCTTCCTTACTTGGTGTGCTGCTTCTGCTTTACCAGCGATGGTAGCTCGGACCTCTTCTTGGTCTTGTTCCACTCCCGGCTTGGCACAGTTCTCGTTTGGTCTTCTTTCATTCTTCCTTGTTGTCCTGCCGTACATCTGGTTTCTGCCCTCGGCTGAATGTTGCTTTCGTTCTGTCAAACCGCCGTTCATCTTTGGCTCTCCTGTCTCCTCAGCAGGCGAGGCGCGTCGTCATCATACGCTCGCGAACGTCAGGCCTTCCTGAGCTCTCTTGCTCAAGCTTCGTATGTCAGTCTCGAGGGAGCTATCCTTTAACGCATATTTAATGCTGCTTCTTCCATCGCCGCCGTGCTCAGTCATGAAACGGCTCTCCGAGGGGACGTCTTCTCCAAGTAACACTGCGGCTGTCGTTCCCATCTTGGTACTTCACGCACTCTTGCGCCCGTCTTGTGGCAGCCACCCAGGGCACTTACCATTGACCGTAGGTAGTTGCTTCCATTGCTGCCATGTTACAACCTGGCCCCCGGGGGATTCCCACCCAGGATGGCCGAGATCACGGAGATCCTCGGAGTCGACTCTTGAGCACTACTTTTTTTGTGGGAAATGTTCATGTCAACGTAAGTGCGCAACTGTGATTATGTGCGTCGTATGCAGTGAGGATGACAGGTAAGAGGATAAGTTAATATCTTATAGCTTATCGATGTCGATAGATGATTGTTCATCGTACTTATTCTCGATTATTTTCAATACCCTAAGATATCTGCATCTAGCTAAATAGTCATAAGTTAAGCCTCTTATTTCGTCTTTATCTCTGTTGATGATTCGAAGGTTGTGTATATGGTGGAAGAAAGGATAGTCTGGACGGCTTCTATATATAAGATGGGATGTCGTGGAGGCTCTGGTGAGAGTAGGATTTGGGAGAGAATTTGCAGTCGTTCCTAAGCGGAGATGGGGGTGTGACGAGGTGGTGTCGCAGACTTTAGAGTTTATCTCTTTAGACTTTTCCGGTCTTGCAGTGACGTCTGGAGAGGATGACAGTCGAGGTTTTTTCTGGCCGCTGGATGGGTCATTTGGCGGAGTGCGTGGATGCTTGGGCGAGCGAATGCAAGGCCCTTTGATAGCTCCATTTCGCGCGTCAAATTAGTGGTTGTAATAGTGATTGTTTGAATTGGTTGAATCGCAGGAATTTTGGGACGTTCAAAATGCCCTTTCTCAAGTTCAAAAGAAAAAATCTGAAAGAGGGGGTACCCCCCCCCCCCTCCCCTCCATGTCAAACGAGTTTTGACTTTTGAAAAAGGACACCAGTCTAGGATTTAAACGGCTTCAACTGGCTGTGAAAATCACTCCATTTACTGAATTATAGTAGCTCGAGCCCCGATATCAAAGGCTAAAGAAGCCAAGGAGACGACGGTCACACCACAGATTAATGCGATATCTGTGAAGGTTCGAGCTTAAATTACACTTAAGAAATCGTTGGAAATCTCACCATTTGTTGCTGGATCTACGCTGCATTGATTCGAAGTGGGAAGCTGGATTCCGAGCTTTTTGGTCGCATAATTACGCCTCAAAAGACTCCTCCGTTGCCGCCCAAGTTGACGTTTACACCGACTTTCAGCAAGAAGTCCAAGTGGTTGCTGAAGAAGAAACAGCGCAAGCTCATCACCAGGGCTAAACTGCAAGACAAAGCTGAGATCCGTCGTCCAACATCACCGCTGCCACTCAATGTTGTCTCCAGATTGCAGCAACTCTCGCACTACCGCGACACTGAAGCTCAACGTAAGCAACGGATGCGCAAGGAAGAAGTTTGACGATCTAAGCCTCCCGTGGAATAGAATCTTATCCAGTACAACGCAGCAAGTTGCAACTTCATCTTACAAGGTTCGATCGTCCCAATGCGCCAAGGTAACCAAGATTTCGGAATAAATTTCACGACACTGGGTCTTCGTTGTTCATTTCTTGACCATCGCGAGAAATTATACAAAGGAACGTTGCGCTTGACGTTGTGGCCAGATGGGGTGTTCACTTTAGCCCGATCCAGCCAAATGGTAAGCAAATAGCGCTCCGCGTGAGATGGTAAAACCCGTTGCAACATCCAATCGCTCTGGAAAAGCACCACGCGATCCTTTTTTGGTACCAGAATCACAGTTTGTTGCAAGAAAGAGAAATATTGCACCCCTCCAACGTCGCCTGGTTTCCAACCTTCATTGAGGTACAGCAAACACGTTACTTTTAGCTTGTTAAGAGCGCCAGGGTTGCCGTAGTGGCACCGATAACAGCCACCGTGTCCAGCATTACGCTGGAACTTAAGTATCCGATCCGAAGTGCTAAATTGCAAATCGTATTGAAATATTTTGTCAAAGCATCCAGCAAGAGACCGGGGCCAACAAACAATTTTTGGGTTGAAGAAAAAACGAGATGGGGTGCCAGCAAAACCAAAAGGTCTTGAATAAAATATGACTGCCGTTCTGGGGCGCCATTGCGGGTTCGAACAAAATAGATTAGCTGGATCAGGCGAATCGATGTGCATGCGCGAATAAATATGAATCAGCGATTCACTTTAATTCGTGGATTAGCTAATGCCAGTGAGCACGTGTGCGATCCTGACCACGTTACGAAGTGGTCAAGTGGAACAGATACCGTTTTGTTCGGTATGCCGTCACCCTAG
The DNA here is from genome assembly GCA_016864655.1 of Phytophthora cactorum. Lineage (NCBI taxonomy): Eukaryota > Oomycota > Peronosporomycetes > Peronosporales > Peronosporaceae > Phytophthora > Phytophthora cactorum. The sequence continues at coordinate 44,648 of NHQK01000131.1, read as the reverse complement.
CTAATTGGACGGCCTTCTCTATCATCTCGGGCACTTGCAATGCAAGCACTACTGAATTGATATGGATGAGCAAGTTGTAGCGGTTGTCTTTCTCGACATCTAAGCTATTATCAATGCGAATAGAATAAAATCAAACGTCCTTCTCATATTGATATATTAATGATGCCTTGAGAAGCATGGACGTAACGCCGTACAACGTAGAAGGCGGCCACAGCTATGGGCAAGTAGCAACGACTGCGGAAAGTGCTGCGACCTAGAGGCAACTACATTTAAGCCATTTACACAATCCCGTATTTAGCAGCAAGGATGGTGCTAGATGCGAAGTATCGAAGAAGAGAACATCATTTCTCGTCTTTCTGTATGGTACGTATTAGGCGATTCATAGCACACCGAGATGCCACAAGTTTGGTTCCTCTTGTCATTAATACATTTTCTAGTGGCTTGTAGCGTAAAGTGCTGAATCAACGTTAAAAGAGTTTTCAAGTGGCTTGAAAGGAGTTCCGAAGCGCGTTAAACGCATCGGAAGGCGGCATGTCGTCACGGCTGCTGCTGCGGCAGCAGTGTCAGCGAGTTCAATGGAGTGTTGGGTGACGGCGGTGGCGCTGTGCCTTTGTCTCCGTAGGAAAAAAGCATCGATTGGCACCAGCTCCTCCGCAGAGTACATATTATTGTGGCCTCAGCGTGAATTTAGCAACGCAGTGAGCAAGCAGTGACAGGCCAGAGCTCTTAATACATCTATCTTTATATTTGAAGCTGCGCCGCCCTCCAGAGACCTGGTCTGAGCTGCGCGGAGACTCGCTACGCAACATGCTCGCCATAAGTATTGTGGATACGTTTGGGCCCACCAGCACTAGATCCCGCCACCATGAACCGACCCACGCCCACCTCGGTTCGGTTCGGTGCACACTCCATGGCCCGGTTTATAGAGCAGACCATGCGCACCTCGGCCCAGTTTGATCCGTTTTGATGCCACCCAGGCCCCTTGTCATGGAGAAGCACGCACCGTGCACGCACGCGAGGTCCGGTTCTTTTAGCCGCCGGTAGTTTCAGAGTGTGGCGCATACTGAATAACCACTCCTGATTGTCGGAGAACCGTAAGCAGTATATGGGTGTTTGTATGCGATCGTTGGAATTGGGGCCGCTTTTCTTGTCAAAGCGGAAAATTGAGAGCCCCTAAATATCTTATATTTTGTATGATCCTATCATTGATGACGTGTGGCCGAAATTTCATTGGCGATCTGTCCGACCAGCGTCCAGCGCTGGTATTTGCTATATTCCTGCAATCGCGATGAAGGACGACACCACGCGAGAACGGAGTGCCTCCAAGCCTTGCCGTAACCGATGCACACCAGTGGCAGCTTCGTCGATAAAGCCAAGTCGGCCAGCGGACCCCGAGGCACCTACGTCAGATTCTGGCCATCTTGAATTGCATCCAAGCTCTGTTGTAGTGCCTAACGTCGAGACTTCTCTCCAAAACGTGCCCCTCCGCTTGCTTACGGGCGCAGCAACTGCAGCCATTACTGCTGAGCTGCCGAGTGCTGATCCAAATCCTTATCCAAGCTCCGTTAGCGGGCATCATTCGACGAGCCGGCACAGCTCGGCTGATGAGGGTGGTGAGGCGTCTGCTGTGATGACCACGCACGCTGTAGAGATTGACAATGCGGATGAAGGTCGCGAAGTGACGGCCAAGGACATCCATTTCAACTAAGACTCAGCAAGCATACCGCGGTAGCCTCCGCGTCATGACGAAGTGGATTGTCGACACACGAAAGCACGAGTCGCCTGCTTTCTTCGACATTAATGGCGAGAAAGATTTAAAGTGCTTCACACTGGCTGAGTTTGAGTCGTTTCTACTGGAGAAGAGGAAAACGGTGGGTGTCAGTACACTCAATGGACATCGTAGTGCATTGAAAGACCTGTACCGCCGCAAGAATGTGCCCCTACCGACGGCGTATGAGAAGAACATGGCTACATTTTTTTTCGGGATTGAAGCGGATGCAAGCTGCTAAGTACCAGTCTGGCACGCCCAGAGAACCAGAAAAGACCCCCTTCCGTACTCGATGTACCATCAGCTGTGTAGTGCTACGCTTGCACGTCAAGACGCCGGTTTTGCTCATTTCTTTTTGACGACTCAGTGGAACCTGATGTGCCGGTCCGAATCAATGCAGACACGTTGCACAGAACACCTCAGTGCTCACCATGACAGCGTGGGCTGCGTGATGTACAAATCAAAGACAAACCAGGAAGTCAAGTGCCCCAAGGACTCTCGACATGTGTACGCCAATCTCCAAAGTCCTACTACGTGCTGGATAACTGCGCTAGCAATTTACTTGGCGTGCCGACCTACGCAGCCATCGGGTCCACTATTTCCTGGTTCACAACAAAAAGTGCGCTTTGGTAACACGCTGCGTCAGTTAATCAATGAAACGACTGGTCAAAGCCATTATGGCACTCACTCCATACGCAAGGGTGTCGCAACCTGTGCTTGTAGCGGGACCACCGGTGGTCCTTCGATTGCGAGTGTGTGTTTGAGAGTTAGGTGGTCATTGGGAGGTGTTCAAGATCGGTCTTTTCGCTATGAGACTGCCGGTGACCAGTATTTAGGGCGCGTAGCGGCTGGGCTGCCACTCAACCGGGCTGACTTTGCCGTGCTCCCCCCTCACTTCGTGGATAATCAGGACACCAAGCTGCAGACTTGTGTTGATGGAATGTACCAGAAGCTGAAGTAGTGTAGCACTCTCCAAGACATACTTAAGTTCTGTATCGCATCTCTGGTTTGGCACCGCGAGTTTTTGCGAGAGGCAATGCCTGCGTCGCATCTACTGCTGTCAATGTTCCTGTTTCGACAACCGGGCATGATGAGTCACCTTGCAACAGCTCTCGTTCGCTACAGCTCGTCCTGGATTAAGCCAACAGGCACTCCTCCCCATGTTGAAATCTACAAACAGCTACTGCACATGCAAACGTCAATCGATAACCTGCCGCCGGTACTGCTTGAAGGCATGTCAAATTTGATCGAAGAAAAAGGCGTAGCTACTGGAAACATCATCAATCAGATGCTGGAGGCTTCAATTGAGTCATTGCTGACGCGCGCAGGAATCGCCCGAGCAGGAACACCTCCCGCATCTAATACAGCGTCACCATCGGATGGTGACAACGTCTACTACTTTGCTGGAAAGTTTCATTTGCTTCCGGAAACATTTGAGTTTCCACGAGCTGGGACTTTTGGGGCGTGGCAATTGTGGTGGTTTGGCAACAACGCAAGAGGCTGGCCACCTCTGAAAAATATTCACCCTCACGACTTGCCAAAGCGTAGCATGCGCAAGACGTTTTCGGATTGGGTCATGATGATCAAGCACCTCACCGATGCGGCGACAGTAGCTGGTCGAACGATTCCTACACAACCATCAGAACAACATGCCGATATATTTGAAGCCGCCATGTACAAGTTAGAGCTGTCTCCAACAAAACACAAGTACCGCTTAGCAGAACTCTCACTTACCACTGTTCAGCGCTTGGTTCGTGAAGCCCAAAGTGCAACCAAACACCGAAGGCTCTCCTGAATAACAACCAATCATAAAACACTACCGTTCGTCGGTCACCAATCCTACGTTCTTTTCGGATAAGTGATTATTTGCAGCAACACCTCAAGTTGCTCTAGTGGAGTTGAGTTGCCTGTCATGAGTTCGCCGCTGGTGTCATTGGGCCACTTCGGCAACCAGTAGCCAAGGCTATGGGTGCCGCCGCTGTCGTGGCCTTCGCGCATTCGGCCGGCAAGGAGCAAGAAATCTATCACCTCGGTGCCGTCGAGTTTGTCGTGTTCGCTGGGCCATTGAAGAGCGGCCATTGAAGAGCGCGACGACAAACCTTCTACAGTCGTTCAAGCTGAAGCTGTTCAAAGGGGCTTTTTCTATCCGACGGTTATTCGAATGTAGCGGGTCCTATGGAAGCAAGTGTGAAGCTCGTTCGCGAGGGTGAAGGCCACACTACTGAGCTCATGGACGGCGTTAAGCCGGACATCAAACTGGATGAACACTATGCCGAAGCTATGAGTCCTCGCCCTGGCAACAACGAAGGATTATAAACTGTCAAGTCCTGTTCGCTCGCTGACTGGAGCAACTTAAGCTCGAACAGAAAGAAGTAGAGGAATAATCAGACGGCAAATGGCTACAAGAAAATTTCGCTCGACGATGTCAGTTGATCAATGAAAGCTGGAATATTTTTGGTTATATTGGCTGTCCAAGGACGAGACCCTCGCCCTGCTCTCGTGTCTGGTTGGATATGAAGATGCAATGGAATGCAAGGTGATTATAAATCGCCGTGAGTGGAACGCCCGGATGATCCGCTACATTGCGTACGTCGCGCACAAAGTTATCATCTACGAGACGTTGACTATAACTCGTCTATCAAACTCAACTTCGTATGCGTCGTACCCACACCGACGAGATGAGTCTGGTTCGTGTCAAGCAAGTTATCGAGGAGTTGAGGCTCTCTGACTGACGCGACAAGTTGATCGGTGGTGGCATTTCGTTGGGTGGACTTACATGAGGCAAACGCAAGTTGTTCGCTCTTGCTACAGCTACCCATCGATCCTCTTCATAGAAGAGCCTACACACGAGCTGGGCACGTTCAGCGCCGAGAAGATCGGGGCCAAACTGCTAGCATTCGAGGCAGTCCTGACTGTGACTGTGACTCTGCATCACCCCTCCACGTATTTCTACGGACTCTTTGACATGCTGCATCTCCGTCGCGGATGTATCGTGTGTATACGATGGCAAAGCTTCTGACGCTGTCGCGTACTTCAATCGGGTATGACTCCGAACTATTTCATGCTGTAGATGACGATCGGGGATCCAGAGTCCGATGACGGGAGTGTGGCTCGCGTTGAGACTCCGAAACGTGAATGGAGTGACCGTAATGCCTCAGTGTATGGTGAGAACAAAGCAAACGCTGCTGCAGCGAGTGTTTAGAGCGTTGTGGATGACAAAGAACTTGTAATACCACCTAGGTTGCTGCGGTCAACTGTGACTATTATGAGCTCGTCACATCCATTGCCTTTCTCACTATCCGGTGGTATTTGTTGGCTGCGCTTTTGATCGGTGTGGTGTTTGGATTCGTGTGCATGCAACTGGATCTGGATGACTAGAATGAAATCCAGAATTTCTCTGGTTCTTTGGTCTAAGTTGTGGTGGTACAGATGCTGTTCACGGCATACCGAACGTTCATAGCTATTCAGCTTCTATCGATGTCTGTCTACGTGTTGGGAACGATCATGATCAACCGGCTGGAATTTGACAAGCAAGTTGTTGAGAGTCAAGACACGCCCGCGTCGGATTGAGCGAGGCTCGTTCGCCTTCTCGCGGTCTACTGCGATCCCAACCATGGTTGCTTGCCAGTGGTGGGATCGGAAACCAGTACACTATCTGGCCACGGGTCCGATCATGGCTGAGGACTCTATACATCGCAACATCAAGATGGTAGGACCGTCTACAGTCAAGTGCCCGAAGCTAGTTACGGACTACCAGCGTTGGATGGGCGGAGTTGATGTCCATGACCAACTCCGCCTACAGTCCTATTCAATTCAGACGGCTTTCCGTTTCCAGAAATACTACAAATCACTGTTCATGGGATTCGTTGATATGGCACTGGCCAATGCATATCTCACGCACAAGGAAACATGTCGACTTCAGCGACTCGTACCAAAAGATCGTGGAGAATGGTATCTTCTCCTTCATATGCAGCTATTGCAACTCAAGCCCGATGACTTTGTCGAAGCTACCGCTCCTACACCTTCTCCTATGACCCGCTCTAGCAAGCGCCGGTGGCTTGATGGACACTGGCATATCCAGTTCGACGACTGGGTCACTGTTTCTAGCGTCCAAAAACGTCGGCAACGTTCCTGCAAAGTCTGTGCTCTCCTCCGTGGCGAACGCAAAAAATCGTTCCAGACTACCAACTACTGCGAGGACTGCTCACAGGCCGACGCGAAGTGCTTCCTTTGCCCCATGTCACGCCATATCAACGGAGGCGTTCGCAAGACTTGCTATCAAATTTGGCATGAGGACTTCGACAGTGGAGCTTCCATCCCCGCATCGCTCGGCAAGCGCGTCGTCTTGCGTCGTTCAGGCAAGGTTGGCACGCGCAAGCCAACTCGTCGTGAGCTGCTCTGTCATCAAGACGGCGATGCTGACAATGAAGAAGAGTAGCCTGCTCTGCAGTCTGCAATCGTTTGAGTGTGTTAGGATAGCACTTCATTTACTTGAACATAGTTCATTTTTTGTTGGATCAGAATCTCTATTGATGTGTAGTTGGCATTTGCTATCAGCAAAGAAAGGCATGGAAGTCGTAAGTTTTGGTTTTTGGAGATACGACGTGCTCACAATCCTAAACAACTAACGTAGTTTGCTGTCCCTGCGTAGTCGGTCCGTCGCCGCAATGACGGTTCAAAAACAATTCTGATTGGCTAAAACTTGCTGCCGAGCGAAGCGAAGGCGGCCCCCATTGGATAAAATATGTTAGCTGCCGAGCGAGGCGAGGCGGCCCAAATCGGCATCTGGTACAACCTTGCGGATCCGAAGGGCCCGCCGATGCTCAAATTTGTTACCTAACGTGCGAGTAGTGCAGCGAGTAGTGCGGCGAGCGGAACGGAGGCATTACCCAAAAGATACATGTGCACAAAAATGAAAGAACAACATGCATGTGCCCCCGCCGCGAAGCGGCAGCGCTTGGCTAGTCTTAAACAACTAATGTAGTTTGCTGTCCTCATCTCTGTAGTCTGTCCGTCGCCCCCTATCACGGTTCAAAAACAGTTCTCATTGGCCAAAAAGAAAAATTACGTTTGACTTTCATTTTCCCTTCATTAATAAAACGGCCGCGGACACGGCAGGACACGGCACGGCGCGCGCGGACCCACTACGACTCAGGTGTGTAGTTGTATGCAGTTATATATTAATAAAAACATTACTTCTTGCCCGACCACCCCTCCTGCTCTTTGGAGCCCGATGCTGAGCGGGCCCATGTCCGCCCGACAGCGGCATGGGAAGTCTCATACCCAATCCGGGATCAGGGGCAGCACAAACGGCGATAAAAGCCGGCTTTGCCGGGCCGTCTGCCTCACCCCAGACCCAGTCATCGGTCAGCCTTTGGCTGTATTGGGACCCGGCGCATTGTGGTGGTGACGCCGCATGCGCCTCCGAGTCCGTGGTCGGGCACGGTGCCCTAGGAGCTCCATTTGGCTCACCGTACCGGTATAGGCGGTTAGCTTTATCGGTATTACCGGGAATACTGCACTTGCGCCGCTGTTGGTAATACGACCGCGGAATCCTGAAATACCGGTTTCGAGGCACTATGGAATTGCCGTGCTCTCAGCCGAGAGCTCCAATTAAGGCACCGTAAAAAAGAATACCAATCCAAAAGAAAGGTTCTAGGAGGGATACCACCGGGCTCACTTCCCACCAATCACAGCACCATCTAGGTGGTCGACCCTTACACCCTGCTCTCTTTAACCCTAAACTCATTAGCCGGTATACCGATATTCCCATACATACAAAGATCAGTATAAGACGATTGCTCCTGTTCTATTAGGACTGGCCCCTAATTAGGGGTCAAAAATAAAATTCCCAAAACCGTCGTCAATACCGATAAAAAAATGCAAAAACACAACAGCGGCTAATAAATTAAAATAAACTGATACCGGATTTATTTAGCGCGTTGCCCGCGGTTAATAGAGGGCGGTGGAAGTAAATAGCTAGGAACAGAAACCCGATTTGTATATTGCGCAACCCGCATTATACAAAGGAAGGTAGATGCCTAGAGAGTAAGACCGGATCTGTTATTCGTGCAGCCCACGAATGACGGTGGATGGTAGATGCTTCGTCGGTTTGTAACGTGCGTGCGGGACAAAAAAATAAGCATAGAATACAATTTAAAAGAAGCGATCGTTTACGACTGGAGGGCGTATGGAGGAGTATCGGGAACTAGCTACTAAGATAAGGTAGCGAGGGTAGCAGGTCGCAGGGTTACCGCTTTCTGTGTACCGTGAAACAAAAATGGTTGGCGCTTCACCCCGGGTATCTTTAGTAGAATGTTTCACCTACATTTCCACCCTGTCGCGTACGTATCTCGTTTAAATTTTACGTTGGTTTCACTGCAGCGAGTAAAATGGCATCTCGAAAACGAAAGTACGCAAGTATCGAGGAGATTGAAGAGGCCCACCAGTCGCCGGATGAAGAAGAGTCTGCTGGAGACCGCAAGCGAAGAAAGAACAGGCTACGCAACGCTTTGTATCGATTCCGTCAACGGAGTGCTCAAGTGGATGGAAATGAGCGGGTGGGTGGAAATGTGCAAGTGCGCGGAAGTAATGGACCACCAAGTTCTTTAATTGGGCGGCTCATATTATCAGAGGTTGCTCCGCCAGCTGAAGCAGCTCCGGTTTCCGTCAGGGAAACCTTACATGACCCCTCTGCTGACAATGTGGAGCAACAAGCTATTGCTGGCCCGGAGGAACTTCAGAGGTAGCGTCGCGAGCGCCAAGCTGAACAAGCTCGACGAAGGCGCGCAGCCATGTCCGCGTCACAGCAGGAACGTACTCGGGTACGAGACAGAGAGAGAGCTCGCGCTAGACGTGCCAACTTGACATCCTCCCAGCGAAATCGCGCTCGACGTATAGACACCGAGCGGCAGCGGGTCCGTAGAGCTCAACAATCGGAGCGTGAGCGCGATCGGGCCGATCAAGGAGAGCGCCGGCAAGTCAAACACAGGAAGAACGCGAAAGAGTACGAGAGCGCGATAGAGTTGGGCGCGAACGACAACTTGAAGAGGAAAGCCAAGAAGAACGGGAAGCGCGGCAAGAGCGCAATCGCGTTCTTCAGTTGTCGTACCGCTCCAGGCTGTCACAGGAAGATCGTGAAGAGCGGCGATGGCAAAATCGTCTTCGTCACCAAGAAAGTCGAGCCTTAATTCCACCCGACGAGCGGGCAGAGCGGGGGCGCTTGCGTCGTAGTTGTTCTCGCAGAGACCACGCTCTCCACAACCATGAGGACTTCGACGCTTCCATGGTTACGGGTCCAAACGTCGTTGATGGTCGCCATAGACTCCCTCCGACTACAGTCTGTGACCACTGCAACGCGTGGAAATGGCCAGCAGAGACAAAGAAATCCTGCTGTTTTGAAGGAGCCGTCAAACTTCCAGCTCTTCCGCCCGCGCCAACCCGCCTGTTACAGCTGTACAAAGACCCTGAGTTTCGCAAACACATCCGTGCGTACAACCAGGCGTTCGCCTTTACATCTATTGGTGCGTCCTGCAATAACCGGAGTACTTTTCAGTATGTGAATCAAGACGACAGCGTAGCTGGGCAACACGGGGTGTATACGTTTCGTATTCAAGGAGCCATGGGTCATTATCTCGGTTCACTACTTCCTTCCACGGATCAAACCACGAACCAACCAGTTACGTCAAAGTTCGTGCAGATATACATCGTGGACCCTGACATGCAGCAGCGGGCGACGCGACGCAGAGGCATTTTCAGTGACATATGTCTTGTGGCTTTGGGTGACATCGAGGCGATGATGGAGGAGCACAATCCACTCGCGCAACAATTCCTGACCTTCGGGGAGAGAGGCTACGTGACCTCCGTGAGCGTGGCGGTGACATTGTCGATGTCAGGTTTCGCTTGCATGAGAATCGCTCGCGGCCTGGCCCTTACAACTTACCCACTGTATCCGAAGTCGGTGCTACCATGATTGAAGACGGTAACCTCGACCAACCGCGCGATATTATACTCTACGCGAAAGACCACAGATTGTTCCGACTATTCGAGACACACGCAACGTATGATCCGCTTCAGTACCCGCTACTGCTTCCGTACGGAGAACTCGGTTGGACGTACACTGATACATACGACAGCGACATCGTGCGGAGGAACAAGCGCGGGATGTCTCTTCGTGAACATGTAGCGTATCGACTGTACCAGAAATGTGACGACCAGTCCGTACTGCATCAGGGCGGGCGCCTGCTTCAGCAGTATTGCGTGGATCAGCGAGCTAAGTGCGAGCAGGAACAACTAAGATGGGTGGTGGCGCATCAGTCGGAGATCCGTGCGGATCTGTATAGCGGGTTGAACGATTCACTTATGAGCGAAAGTACGACTGTACTGGGAGAAGGGGAAGCACTGCTTTCGGAGTACAATCGCTCTACCCGTACCTTGTAGCATCCTGACCAGCCGAGACAACGAGACAACCATTTCCTGAACCAAATTGGCAAGCGAGTGATATTGCCGTCTTCGCATTCGGGGGGACCACGTTCCATGTACAAGTCGTACCAAGACTCAATGAGTATCGTCCGTGAGTACGGGAAACCAGATGCATTTGTCACCATGACATGCAGCCCCACCTGGGAAGAAATAATGGAAAAGATACCAGATGGGCAGATCGCTCAGGATCGTCCTGACATTGTCGCGCGGTGTGGCAGCTAAACTCGGCGCCGAACTGAAAGACTTGGACGAAGGCGTTTTTGGGCGCATCCACGCGCGGATCTACGTGGTGGAATTCCAAAAATGGGGTCTCCCGCATGCCCATATTTTGGTCATCCTGGCGGAGGAGGATAAGCCGCGTACGAGACAGATCATTGACAAGATGGTGTCGGCCGAGCTCCCAGATAGGGAGAAGAATCCCCAGCTGTACGAAACAGTAACTACGTGCATTATTCACGGACCGTGTGGGGCTGAATATCCCAACGCGGTCTGTATGAAAGACGGGAAGTGCACAAAGGGTTTCCCAAAGCCCCTATCGGAGGTGACAAAAGGCAATGTCGCTGGGTACCCAGTGTACAGACGAAGACATCGAGCGGCGGGTGGTTTTGATTAACGGGAAAGAATACGACAACGAGACAATCAACCAGTGGGTGGTTCCGAACAACCCGTACCTCTCTCAGAACTACAACTGCCATATCAATGTGGAGGTCTGTACGGCGATCACGGCGGTGAAATACCTTTACAAGTGCGTTTACAAGGGATCGGACAATGCTGTAATCACCGTGGAAGCCGTACGCGGAGAGGGGAACCGTACGCGGAGAGGGGGGCCAGACGCAGATTGAGCCCAACGATATCTTACGGTTCTTGAACGCGAGGTACATCTCTCCGGTTGAAGCTTGCATGCGGCTACTGGACTACTCCGCTCAAGCAAAACGCATGCCATTACACAGCTTACGATTCATTTGGAGAACGAGCAAATGATCACGTTTCGTTCCAGCAATAAGCCGGCTGTAGTTGTCACGCGCGGCAAACACACAATGTTGTCTCGCTTCTTTGAGTTGTTTGCAAGCGACGCCCCTAAACCAAGTGGCTAAAAGCTCGTTGTATCAGGATATTCCCAAGCTATTGCGGTGGGACACGAAAACCAAGCGGTGGGTGCGTCGGAAACGGTACCAAGCCGCCCTCGGTCGGATGATTCACGTGTCTCCACGGGATATGCAGAGGTTCTACGTGCGCGTGTTGCTGTCCACCGAAAAGGACCAACGTCCTTTGAATATCTACGAACGGTAGATGGCGTCACTTACGATTCGTATCGTGAAGCTGCGCTCCACGCGGGATATCTTGAGGATGACTCTGAATTGGTTGCCTGCATGACTGAGGCTTCTCAGTTCCGGATGCCGTACCAGCTCCGACAGCACTTCGCAACAATCATCGTGTACTCTCAGGTCGTAGAGGTTGGTGCTCTGTGGGAACGGTTTTACGACGACCTCTCTCTCTAGACTTCGGCTACAAGTACAGCAGCTTGGAAGGACACGCCAAGGAAGACATGATAAAGTTCCACATGCTCAAGATCCTTCATGACTTGCTGCTTGCAAACGAAAGCGCTGTAGCCTCCTTCGAAGGTCTTCCCCAGCAGTGTGAGTATCCGCACTTGGTGCTGGATTCGCTACTGCAGAACAATCTCATTCGCTGCGAAATGGAAGGGTACAACCATGATGGCCTCCAAAAAACGGTTGAGCAAGAAGATCTGCTTAAACCGATCTGTCTACAGCATGATCAGTAATGCTGTAGATAATGCGACACCGGGTAACACTCTGCTCTTCATTGATGGACCGAGCGGTACGGGTAAATCGACGTTGCTGAAGCATATCTTGGCAAAAGTGTGCTTCTCGGGGAAGATCGCGATTGCGGTGGCGTCGAGTGGCATTGCCTCTCTGCTACTCATGGGTGAGCGTACTGCCCACTCAACTTTTAAGATCCCATTGAAGCTGAACGACACGTCGACATGCTCCATCTACAAGAAGTCTCACTTGAAGGGGCTTATTTCAGAAGACCAGTTGGTCATCTGGGACGAGGCGCCGATGACCCACCGGCACGCTTTTGAGGCTGTCGACCGGTCCTTACGTGACCTAATTGACAACGACGAAGAGCCGTTTGGAGGGAAAGTGTTTGTGCTACCCGGGGACTTCCGCCAGATTCTTCGTGTGGTCGTGAGAGGTACACGAGCACAAACGATCGACGCCTGCCTCAAGTTGTCCTTGCTGTGGCCAAAGTTCCAGCAGCTCTATCTGAGGGGAAACATGCGGGTGATGTCTGCTCAAAATGAGAGTACCGCCACAGAGCTTGCAGAGTTCTCGGAGTTTCTTCCTCAAGTGGGAGAGGGGAGACACAAGATCAATCCGGCCCTTGGACCGGACTGTATCAAGATACCGAAGGACATGCTGATCGAGAACCCGGTGGAGGAGCTGTCCGAGGATCGTGAAGATGAAGATATACGTCCTGGGGCCATCCCGAGAGGTCTTATGCGGATGGTGGACGAGATGTACGCGGATATCAACAACCCCGAAATCGCGAACGACGAGTATTTCGCTAACCGGACCATCTTGACTACTACAAACGCGGTTGTACAGCGCATTAACGAGGCTGTGGCCCAACGACTGGAAGGGGTATCTCAAGAATACCTGTCGACTGACTCTATGGAAGAAGACGAAGAGGTTAATTTCTTCGAGCAGGAGGTGCTGCACACTGTCAATACCAGTGGTATTTCACTGCACAAGCTGACGTTGAAAAAGGGCGCTCCCATCATGATGATGCGGAATTTAAACCCAGACCTGGGGCTGTGTAACGGAACGCGTCTGCGCATTGTCGAACTCAAGCCCCACGTGATCCACGCAACGATTATGACTGGCGAGTGCCAAGTCCAGCATGTGCTCATTCCGAGGATCGTCTCCATCAGTGACGGCGATTCGCGCGAATTTCCCTTCCGTCTGCGGCGCAAGCAGTTTCCGGTTCAACCTGCCTTCGCGATAACTATCAACAAGGCGCAAGGTCAAACCATGTAAAACCTCGGGCTGTATCTGTCGACAACCTGTTTCTCGCATGGTCAGCTGTACGTCGCACTGTCGAGAGTGACGTCTCGGTCCAAGTTCGAGGCGCTGATCGAGTACCCGCAGCTGGAGGGGGAGGACGGAGTGTACACAGACAACATAGTGTACAGGCGGATTTTCGAGTAGGATTAAGGAGCGCTGCACTGCATAACTACTTTTACCAAGTACATGTGTTGATTTTTGACGTTACTTATGTTTGCAACCTTCCGCCGATCGCAGCGAAAGCGGGAGCGGTCAGGTAGTGAACCGAGCTGGAACAGCGAGAGAGCGAGAGAACGGGTTACAACTCGAGTTGCCCTACGCCCGCAACGCGGGCGGCGCTCGGCTAGTCCTATACAACTAACGTAGTTTGCTGTCCCTGCGTAGTCGGTCCGTCGCCGCAATGACGGTTCAAAAACAATTCTGATTGGCTAAAACTTGCTGCCGAGCGAAGCGAAGGCGGGCCCCATTGGATAAAATATGTTAGCTGCCGAGCGAGGCGAGGCGGCCCAAATCGGCATCTGGTACAACCTTGCGGATCCGAAGGGCCCGCCGATGCTCAAATTTGTTACCTAACGTGCGAGTAGTGCGGCGAGCGGAACGGAGGCATTACCCACAACATACACTAAAACGAATAAACAAAATGCATGTACCCCGGCCGCGAAGCGCCGGTGCTCGGCTAGTGTCGTAACTCTTACGACGTAGTTTATTGAAACCTCTGGCAGTTTATAGCGGGAAACTAGTGAATGTTGACGTGGACGAGACACACCCATACAAAAGCCTATACTAAATAATGTCGTAACTTACGACGTAAAATACTGTATAACATTTGTGCATCCGGACACCCCAAAATTACATACAAATAAAAAAACCGCTTCAAATCCTACGTATATTTTTTGCATGTATTAAAATACAAATCAAGTATCTTGTGCATTACTTCTCTTCGGTTGACTTGTCTATGAGCTGAGTGACGTCGTCGGATTCGGTGACAGTCTCCTCGATGGCCTCGAGACGCTCCAGCTCTTCTGCTACAATGGTCTCGGGCTGGGTGTTTGAATCCTTTTTTTCCTTGTAGGTGAAGCCACTCTTAATTACTTTACGGCCCAGTGATTTCCATGCCATCGTGGCCCATTCATTTGCCTCACGTCTAGAAGGTGCTTTTAGCTCGAACTTGGAGCCAGTGCCACCTGCCGCATAATCTCGCAGCTGTTTTGAGAGATTCTGTACCCAATACTTTCGTAGCTTTTGCTTTAGAGGTCGAAACCAAGATATATCGGCAGGCTGACACACGGACGTCAAGCCAGGAGGCACCTTCATCAGATGGACATTAAGTAGTAGGGCGTGCTGCCGAACTTCCTCCGTCCAGTGGGCTGAGAAATCATCCCAAAGTAAGAGAACCGGTTCGTCGTCGTCACGACTAGCAAAGTGGTAATCCAGAAAAGCAACGGACAGCTCCGTATTCCACCACGCAGAGATGTTGCCGTAGATCTGCACCCCCAAATCAGATTGAGTAGCCTTGATTTCACGCCACACAGTGTCGCCAAAGCCGTTCTGCGCAATGGTGTTGTAAACGACTTTCTCCGGAATCTTAGAGGGATTTGCTTTCATAACAAAAAACGGTTCATATTGCTTGCCTGTCGAATCGGCGAGAAACATACCTGTAAACCGCTCCTTATCTTTTCCACCGCAGCGTACCCACACTGTTTTTTCACCACATTTGGCCACAGTTTGCTTCGGGAAGTACTCAAAGCAAATACCGCTTTGATCTGCATTGTACACTTTGTCCACCCCAAGTTCCGCCTTGGCCTTTTTTCACATCCTGTTGAAACTCCCGAGCTGCTTCTTCCATTGCAGCTGGTGGTTTTTGCCCTTGGCGTGTTTTCGATCGTAGGGAAAGGCCGTGACGCGAAAGAAATCCTTGCTGCCAGCACCAACTTCATTCAAATAGTCCCTCAGGAACGCCTTCCTCCTGCGCAATGTCCTTGGCCTGGAGCTGTTGCATGAGTCTTGATACAGGAACACCCTCGCCGCGAAGTGAGTTCACCCACTCTACAAGCCCTTCTTCTCCCTCAGTGGAGATTGTGCTTGCTGTACCTTTTTTCCTATCCGACTTGAGTACGGCTGTGGACGCAGACGCTGCCATCTCTTCAATATGTACTCTGTCCTTCTCCCACGCGTAGATGCGCTTGCGCTGAGACTCGCGTTTCGACGCGTTGAGATGGCTGTAGTACTTGTCTAGTGTTGAGGGCATGTCATTTTCTTTTAAAAAGTTTATTACTTCTTGTTTCTTCGAGAAAGTCTCGCAATTTCTACTGTATCCTGCTGAACGTCGGCCTTGGCTGCCTGGAGCTCGCTTGCGGCCTCGTGCCATGGTGATGGGTGGTGATAGAGAGTGTGAATTTCTCCTTCTGGTTGATTTGAAGTGTGTAAAAATAGGTGTGTCCTTATGAACAAATGGTTCAAAATTGAGGTTTTAAAAATGACTACTCTATGCTGATTGGTTAATTCAGGTGTCCCGTTGTACAAATTGTCACGATGCACAAATGTTATACAGTAGGCGGTTCCAGCACGGATTTTCTGGTAACGGAGGGGTTAAATTTAATTAAGAAAAAAAACTGCCGGAGGTATGTGCTGCGCCACACTGCTGACGTCATTCTGTGGCTACACGAGAACAGAAGCGAGAGCTGTACAGCTAAGTCAATGGAAGGAGCAGCAAGCAACAGCCATCTCGATGTAGTTTAATGGCTGCACAGATATCGACGAGAGGGTTGCACGGTCACCGCCATGAACGGAGCTGCTCGCGGAAACCATATTGACGTACTTCAGTGATTACGTGATCATCGTACCGAGGGCTGTACACAAGACGCGGTAGATGGCGCTGCTAGCAATGGAAACGTAGCAGTGATGCAATGGCTTATCGCATATTGCTCTGATAAATGCAGCTTTTCACGCTCCGCACTAGAGAATGCGGCGGGAAATGGTCAGTTAGACGCGGTGAAGTGGCTGAATAAACAACACCACACTCGAAGCAGTGCCTCCGAGTGGATCGACTCTGATGCAATGGATCGTGCAGCAAGCGGTGGACACTTAGACGTGGTGAAGTGGTTTCACGACCGTCGTCCAGAGTTTGGGAGCTGTACGACTGCAGCATTGGATGGAGCAGCGACAAACGGCCACTTAGAAATGGTGAAATGGTTGCATGCGAATCGCCATGAAGGTGGCACGTATCGAGCAATGGATGGAGCAGCAGCTGGAGGACATTTGAAGGTGATGATGTTCTTGTACGCGCGCCGTTCAGACGGGTGCACATCAGACGCAGTAGTGAACGCTGCTCTGAACGAGCATGTGGAGGTCGTACAATGGCTTCTTCACCGCTATCCGCAGCAAGTCTACCATGAAAAAGTCCGCAAGTTCGCCGCAAGGTACAACTATTCGCTACTCCACCAGGCCAACCGCATTGCCCCGGTGAACTAGACTTTACAGGTAGAATAATATTTGCTTTCCGAGAATGCAATAATTGCTGTATTGGATGAAAACTCTACCTACGGTTGATTCATCTCGACTCCTTATCTGCACGGGGGGTTTCTGGGCGCTTACGCGGTCTTCTCGTCAAGGAACGGATAGTCCGTGTAACCCGTCTCGTACGGCACATCGAGCGGTACATACACTGTCTGCCAGTTAACCGGATTGAGTTCGGCACCAGTACGAATGCGCTCCACAAGATCCGGATTGGAGATGAAGTCGCGCGCAAAAGCCACGAGGTCAGTCGTTCCATCCTCAACCACCTTGCGAGCCTCGGCACCATCGTAGCCTGACGCGCTGATCATCACGCCATTGTACATCTTGCGGTAAATCTTGGTGACGCCTCCCTCCGGTGCGTCAGGTGCTGGTTGCTGCATGTCGCGCGGCTCAACCATGTGAAGGTAGGCCAGGTCGTAGTCATTCAGCCTCTTCACGACGTAGTCGTAGATCTCGCGAGGGTTCGAGTCGGTGCAACCGAAAGCCGTGCCATATGGGGACAAACGAATACCCACCTTGTTCGAGTCCACCGAAGATAGGATGGCATCGATCGCCTCGAACACGATGCGTGCGCGGTTCTCCGGGCTGCCACCGTACTTGTCCGTGCGCAGGTTCGTTCCATTCAGCAGGAACTGCTCCAGCAGGTATCCGTTGGCGGCGTGAAGCTCCACACCATCAAAGCCCGCCTCCAGAGCGTTTTCGGCAGCACGTTTGTAGTCATCGACAATGCCTGGAATCTCGCTGATCTCAAGAGCTCGTGGGTTCGGGTGAGGCAAACGACCCTGGACAGTGGTGGCAAGACTCTGCACCCCCTCCATGTTCGTTGCGCTAGCCGAGACGGGTTGAGCTTCGTTCGGAAGGTTCAGAGGGCGACTGACGCGGCCTGTGTGCCACAACTGGTTGAAGATCTTACCACCTTTGTCGTGCACTGCGGATGTCACGGCCTTCCAGCCTTTCACTTGCTCCTTCGTGTAAAGACCCGGAGCTCCGTAATAACCGCGAGCGTAAGCACTGATGTTGGTAGCCTCTGAGATTAAAAGGCCGCCGTCGGTAGCTCGCTGCCTGTAGAACTCGGTCACTGCAGATCCGGGCACTCCGTCGTCGCCCGTACGCTGACGTGTCATTGGTGCCATCACCACGCGGTGCTTCAGTTGGGTTGGAGCCTTCTTGCCGCCGAGTTTTACTGCAGAGAAGAGCTTGGACGCCATGGTGAACGATGAGCAGGAGTTGCTTGTTGTTGACTTGGTTACTTGGAAGAGTTTTGAAGAATGAAGAATGCTAGATGAGTTGCTAGCCTCACGGGCATCGTGAGCTGCATGGTCAAACACAAGACGGAATTAGGTTTCGAGTGTGGCAATCACCTCCGTTTCGCCCCTGTTTACCACATAACGGATGACGCGATCTGAATTCGATGATGAATATTAATATCTCTATGTTAATATATCCCGGGAGCCAAGAAATGTGGTCAACATTTTGTATTGTAAGCAATATTGCGTTGCCAAGAAACCACTTTACGGCTTTTTTCTACATATAAATTTAATGCGGCTCTGCTTCCCGCGGTAGCCATCGCACTCTTGAACGCTCTCTTCCTTCAAACTCACGCTTGTTCCGCGCTGTATCCAATTTAGCGAGAGAAGAACTTCAAAAAGACATTCAGTGCGACGTCAGTGGGCATGCAATTACATCACTAGGGGGACTTCCGCGGGAGTTCTTCAAGAACTGAATTTCTTTTTCATTTCAAGAACTACCTCGATCCAACGTGCGTCGTGGCGTCCTGTCAAACCTCGTACTGCTGCTAGCGCTTCTTGTTGCCATATCCTCCGCGCAGTCGTCCAGCGGCTCGAAGTCCGCCTCCAGCTTTGCGAACTCTTCCTCCTCCTTGTCGAGCTCGTCAAAGAGCCAATGCGAAATCTGCCGTGACGGCGGCGACTGCTCCAAGGCCTACAATGGGGCTGGTGGCCAGTTCTGCAACTCATGGTTGTCGTCGAACAAACGCCACGCGTGCTGCTGCCCCGCGAGCGACGTCTGCCTATCGGACAACGTTTACGAGTGCACAAACCGAGGCCAGACCTACTGGCTTTGGATCGGCCTTGGCGTAGCCATTACGAGACATCGAATGAGATCGATGAATCACTTCAGTTGCTGTGAAGGTAAGAACTTGGCTGAGAGCAACCGGTGTATGCCCAAGGAGGCTACGCTCAGACTACGTGCGTCCGGCCAGGCTATGGCCATGGCGGCTATCGAGACGACCACGGACGTGGCGGACGTCGTGGAGGCCATGGGTGTCGCAGGAGGACTACTGGGTGGGCTCCTAATTGGAGAAGCCCTCGGTGACATGGGCGGCGACGGAGACGGCGAGTTTGCTGGAGACTTCAAGATCAGCATCGTGATCAGCGAACAACTCCCTATTGTATTGGCGATCAGCTCAGCAAATACTTGTACTACAGTAGTAGCCAGCGTTAGTGGTCGCCAGCAAAAGCTAGATCCTACTGTACTGTAAGTCCAGCTGTGCAATGCTCGTGCGAGCTCTACTAAAGTGTCCGAGAACAATGATCTGCATGTACATGTAGATATGTCTGAGTATTGCCAATGGCACTGGCGCCCCGGTGCCGATATGTGCAATACTAAGTAAAAAAAATGCGCGCAACCGCATCCAACCACAGGACCAACCAGTGGTGCTGTCAGGTCACCAGAACTTGGTTGACATGTGAATTATTTCAAGTAACATGACATGGGAGTTTACATTGAAAACTCTCACGGTTAACTTGTAGCATTTCATCTATAAACAATTAACAAATCAAATGTAGATCTGCTCGTCTTCCTCCATCTTGTGGTGCAGTCCGGCCGACTCGACGGCAAACTCACCGAACTTAATCTCCTCGCCAGTCTTGCCGATCAGGAAGCGCTTCTTGTAGATAAGATTGGGGTAAATCTGCTCCGTCTGCACTGCCACGAATCTCTCAGCACGTGCATTGCCACCACGCGGAGGTGCAAGCCGAGCCCGTTCGTTTGGTAACACGAGAACCAATACTGTCAACAGCAACAACACACCGCATCCCGTCCACGTACACACGTTGCCCACCTTGGTATTTGTCAAAAAGACCTTTACTCGCCGCGTTGAGGTATCAACAAGTCGTCGTTGTGTCATCATAATCTCCACGCCTGGCGCACTATCCAGTACTCGAGCGTTTTGAAAAATAAACAGCAGCGCTGATGCTGCCATCGTCTCCACCATATCACCACTCAAGTAAAAGTGATTGTTGTCCACGTACCGGAGATACGTATCCATCGTAGTGGAGCACGCGAGCGTACTGTCTTGTGGCCACGACTCTAAGTGCTCCAACGTCGCAAAAGACGAAGTTTGTCCGGGGTGAAGTCTAATCTTGGGCTCCAGAAGCTGAACAAGAGAGACAGGAGATTCTAGACTGCCTCTTTGCAGTTGACTCGGGAGCCACTGCTTGGGCAGTGCCAAGTGGCGATCGCTGTCACCGAGCTGGTGGTGCAGTACCTGACAACCTTCTTCGGAAGAGGTTCCCGGGTCACACTCGTATGCAGCACGGTCGAAACGCCACGACAAATACCCGAACGATAGCTCTAACGAGCGCGTCGCTATGGCTGCATCTCTCTCAACGTTAGTCACAGTCGTGAAACCATACAGGAACGCCGCGTTGGAGGTGTTCATTTGCGCCATTCCAACCTGCTTGCGTGGCAGATGGTTCTTAAGATTCAACTGCGGCTCCAGCAACGCACAACTGGTTTCGCCACAAACGACAGAGGCGTTGTTCGGGCTTTGCAGCGGCAATTTCAGTGTTATGACATGTAAATCCATCAACGAGCTCAGTGTCCGCGTTTCGAACGAAGCGTTCACAGTAGCAACGTCCATCAGAGGCAGTCCCATGTCGAGTAGAGAGCTCACGACGTCGTCCAGAAACTCATCCGTGCTTGCAGGTGGCGTGCTAGCTTGGCTGCTGCTAGTAGCTCTCACACTCTTCAACAAAATGGGTTTACCCTGCACCCACAACTCGTACGCCGTGGCTAGTGGCATAACCTCGCTGAGCTGCGCGTCACTAGCTGCACTTTCAGCACCAGAGTGAGAAGAAATCTCAACGCGCTTCGTCGCTTCTTCACGCGACCAACCGTTCCCGAACTCGACGCCCCATTCCTGCAGAGGGAACCCAAAAGCAGCCTTTGGGGCTGCAGCTAACAGTGTCTCTGCTGTAAACGAGTCTGTCCCTGGAAAAGTGCACATTGACATCTCCAGAGGTCGCATGGGGTCCACCTTCCGTGCCATGGCTGTCTTCAGGATGGTGTCCCCCAGTCTTGCCCCTCCTACCTCCGTTTCTTCCTGCATCAAGAATCTCGTCGTCGTGATTGAGTTGCTATTGCTGTCTGCCGTGTTATCATCCTTCTGGTTGGCCTGCACAGCCGAGAGTGAACTGCCTACCGCCATCATGACAGCGGGGATGAAGATCGTTAGTGCAAATTTTTTGAATTTGCTCTGCTTCTTCGTCGCCGGGTCATCACCCGGGTACCACCTCAGGTTGTGCAGGTACACGATGAAAACGGGAAAGATCTCTTCTACGCCAAGGCCGACGATGGACTCGATGAAGCCCATGATGAGACCGATGTACGAGTTGACTGTGTCCACCCTGGTATCAGCATCGTCCAAAGGAACGCCATTGTCCACCACGAATCCCTCTCGCAGCCACGCGGCGATGGCTGACATGACGGCAGCCGTGAGCACCACGAGCACGGCGAACCGCTTCCATCGCAGAATGATCTCGGGTCGTGGCTGGGCCAGTTCCCCGTACGCAACTTCGTCGTGGGCGTCGCTGTCGCTTACGCTGTCCACGCGTAGGCGACCGATATTGTCCACCACCAGATACGGGGACGTCGTCTGCAGATCACTGCGCTGCTCGGGTCGCATTCCGCGGCTGCTGGCCAGTATGGCGTGCGGCGATTCGCACTCAAAGGCGTCGTCTGTGTACGAGGACATCCGCTCCTGCTCCAGCTGCCGGTGCTCGGCCAATTGCACTTCGTACTTGGCTTCTGCTTGCGCTCTGAGCGACTGCTGCGACTGCAGAGGCGCTGCGGGTGCGGGTGCACCCGATGGTCGCTTCCTGCCGCCGCCCATGAATACACAACGTAGCGGTGCGACAGGGCGTTACTTTAGCTTGAAAATTGTAAACGGGGGCGAGATGGGCGGTGGGGAATAGTGATATCGATTTTAACAGATGTGCCAAATAAATTTTGACTCTGAATATGTTGTTCTCAATCATGTTTAGAAACAACTCTAGACAGGAAACTCTTCAGCGGTTTTGAACCTATCAGCGTCACTGTAAAATATAATTAATAATAGCGAGGCACAACAACTGGCTTTTACCACGGTTGCGAAAGATGATGAAGCCATTGGTGTTGCTGGTCCAGCAATTGGAAGCTGCAGCCAGAAAGGTTTGGGTGCAGCAGCACCCACATCAGATTTCATATACGTGACCTCTTAACCGTAATATAGCGCATATATTACCTTCAGCACGGAGAAAATGCAGGTTATTTTTTAAAATAAAAAATATTTGAAAAATACTTACTTGAAGTAGATGAATACATCTGAAAACCTCTTATTTATTATAAAAATCGTGAGCTCATTCGATATCACATTCCAAGGGATTGGCGAAAAGTGCACCGTTCACTTTCACGATGGACCAGCTCGGGGTCGCTCCACCCGCATGCGTCTCCTCTACGCCCGCCAAGGCGGACGCCTCCACTTTGCACTCGAGCAGCTTCATGCCAGCCTCTCTGCCCACTGCCGGTAGTGGAGGCGACTACCTGCAGCGCAGCTTCGCGCCTGGCGAGTCAACCATGAACGACATGGCGCGCACCAATGCGCTGGCCGATCGCAACACCATCGTGGACATGAGTCTGCGGCTCGCGCGCTTCGTGCTGTGCGTGGTAGCAGCTCTTATCTTCGCGTTTGGCTTCGCGCTGCTCACGAGCAACAAGAAGACGCTCACATACGTGTACGAGAACAAACTAGCAGTCAACGAGACGCTGTCCACCAAGGCCTCGTCCGTCGTGGAGGATTACAACACGCTCTTCGGTTACATCCTTTTCGCAGGCGGCAAAGTCTTCGAGGTCTTCTGTGAGACGCTCATCTTCCCAACACTGGCCACCTATCTGCACAACTGCAGTCTATACCCGGGAGACCAGCCAGCGCGGATGCACTCGGTCGTCAAGGCGCGTTGCATCTTCTGGGGGCTCAAGACTGTCATTATCCTCATGAATGTCGGTTTTACGAGTGTCTATGTTGGTCAAACCACCTTTGAAGCTGGACAATCTCCTCGACACCTAGCTGTACCCGACGAGCTCACATCCATGTTGACACAGATGGAAACGCCGTGGGCCGTCGATTCCAATGCGGACGTGCTTCATTCAATCCTGCGGACGTCGTTGACCAGCACTACGACTCCGTTCGCGTTCGAAGATACCTGTAAATGGCCAGAGCAGAGCAACAAGGACGCAGCACAGCAGTGGGGAGCCTGGGCCGACGACGTGGACACCACATCCGCGAGCTTCAGCTTCCCGTCGCACGCGTGGAATGCTGCTCTGCTCTTTTCGCAAGCTATGGTGCCGACTAGGTCAGCGGAAATTCCACTGCGAGACTATCTGGTCAGCAGTGAAAAGTACGCGATCACCGACGACTGGGATATTCCAGTATTGTACTCGACCTTCAAGCAGAGCATGACTAAACTGGGCCTGGTGACTGCTTCAGCGAGTGCTGTAACACCGCAGTCGTTCGACGAGCTGGTCCGTGCGGTTGCGAGTGACCTGAAGGCAGTTCTACCTGACCACACTCGAGTTGGTGATCTGGTTTTGAGTCTGGAGCACCGTGAGCTGGTTGAGGTCGTGCAGTTTACTACTCTGACAGTATCACTTCCTGTTGAGGCGAACGAAATGGGAACCACATTGTGTGGAGCTTCTGGCTGTGTCTACGCCACATCAACAAGCATCTTGGAGCAACTTCACCTGCAGCCGTCCGTATCGATCTCGTCATACGAAGAGGACGAGAACTCCGCGTTAGTCTACAGCAGTGCCAATCAGTTTGTACAGGAATTGACGGCAGCTCAAACTCCACACGAGGTGCTGACACTTTCGGTGGGCAAGCTGGCGTGGCAGCTGAGCCCACTGCACATTCGCCATGACGCTACGTGTACAGATGACGCCGAGCAGCAATGCCTCGGTCTGAGCCTGCCGTTCGCCACGGACGACGGTGTGCTGCTGGTCGGCAAGGAAGCGTTGACCACACAGCACTTGATGCACCCTGTGGCTCTAGTGACGCTGCACCCAGCCACGATCCCGGACATGACTCGTCCGGAAATCGATGCACTCACGTCGTGGCATCGGCTGGTATCACCGAATGGCATGCTTGTGCGTTCAAGCTCGTCTAAATGCACCCCGTTGGTGGATGCGTACCTGACTCACCTCCAGGCAAACCACTTCTACTTGGACAGTCATCTATCCGACGATATGTACCCCGCAGCGCTGTTTTATTTGGTTCAGCGCGGAGTTCCGACGTCGTTCGCAGATGCCATGTCGCGAAGACGTCTCGCTTTATCAGCTGCGATGGCATCGAGTGGCTCTGGTTCCGGCAACGTCACGAACGCTCGTGCTACGACGGACATCGAAGTGAACGTTCCTACCGCGACGGCTTTGGTGACGGTGGCTGGGTGCATTTTCATCGTGCTGCTGATGCTGTGCGTTATTTACTTACCGACGTCGCGCGTGAAGCTGTCAC
This sequence comes from Phytophthora cactorum, assembly GCA_016864655.1. NCBI lineage: Eukaryota > Oomycota > Peronosporomycetes > Peronosporales > Peronosporaceae > Phytophthora > Phytophthora cactorum. Next base: position 20,005 of record NHQK01000131.1, on the reverse strand, counting down.
CTGACACGACACCGGCCGCACAGTACGTGCAGATCCTGACGGACGACTTGTACCCAGACTTGGTGCACAAGAAGCGATTGCGATTCGCGAACGGTGATTGTCTCCTGTTTAACGAGTACGTGGTAGACGCGATCGTGCTGCATGCCAAGCGTGACCAGACCAAGAAGATTTACCTGTAAGTTGAAGTGAGTCGAAATTGAAGCGCCGTTTTATATACCGAAGTTACCTGAATAGAAGACTCTTTATGTGCGAGGACCAGCGGAATGGCTACTGGCACGAGTGCGAAGTCATTGCCGCCTACGCCACTCGTAATAGTGACCCTGGCTCTGCGTGATAAGATCTCCTTCGCTAATCTACCACATGTGCTGTCCCTCGTCTCGACCTTCCTGGACGATACGGTGAACATCCCGCTGCACAAAGCATGTGCCACGGGATCGCTGGCTCTGCTTGATCGTATTTGGTTCTACAGTCAAGTCCCTCGTGGCGAAGATTGGCGTTGGTGCCCTACCGCATCGCTGCAGACTAATCGCCACTACAAGCAGTGGCAGTTCTCGCAATCTTTGATCCAAGCGATACGACGGTGAGATTTGGCCATGGTAGAGTGGATTTTCAGTCACTTTACGCGTTGTGTGAGTCAGGTGGAAGTGGTGGAGGAAGCTGCGTCAACGGGGCAATTGGAAGTTTTGAAATTCTTCCTGGAGAAGGACAGCGGCCACACACAGGAGCAGTATGAGGTTGGTGTTGGCGAAGTCGATGGCAACGGTGACGACCATCAAGCTATTGGGGAGAGCAATGGAGTCACTTGGGGCGGCAAGGATATGCTATTGGCTGCGCAAAATGGACACAATGCTATAGTTCGTTGGCTTCAAGAACGAACCGGTAGAGCACAACGTGGCCATGGTGCTGTGTTAATGTATTCTGTTCTGTCAGGGGATCTGTCGCTTGTCCAGTGGCTGATTTCGCGTGGCTTCCAAGCGCGACAAGACGCATGCTTGGTCGACTGCGCTGCTGAGGAAGGCCATTTATCGCTACTCCAGTGGCTGGTTGAACACGGATTTGCGGGCAACGAGCGTTGGATACAATTTCCGAGCAAGCACCTGGATGTTATCAAATGGCTAGATGAGACTGGTCTTGGAAACGGTGCAGGTGAAGCTTTCGTGGAAGCCTGTGGCGACGGCCCGCTACCAGTTGTGTGGTGGCTAGCTGAGCACGTGTCAGCAAATGGCGTTGTGCTTGAACCAGAATCAGCTCAGGCCGCACTCGAGTCTGCTGCCGGTGCTGGGCGTCTTGAGGTGGTTCAATGGCTTCTTAACCACAATATTGGAAACGAAAGCACGTTCGCTATAAACGCTGCTGCTTCAAATGGGCGTTTGGACGTTGCCAAATACCTTCATTCGCAGGGTTTGCTGGGATGCCAGCGTGAAGCCTTCGCGAATGCTGCTAAGAACGGTCATCTGGACGTCGTTGAATGGTTGTGGTCGGAGTTTAACGAGGATCCAGACGCGGATCTACTGTGTGTGTACGGCAGGAAAGAATTTGTGTCGCGAGCACCTCCATTAACTCGTGAAATGAGTGAAGCAGCCAGTAATGGGCACCTAGCAGTGATTCAGTGTCTTTACAAAATTGCGCTATCACTTGCTGGGAAAAAGAGGAAGCGAGGAGAAGAGTCACGACACTCCAGTGTCATCGAGATGGAGTACGTGGTAGTCGAAGCTGCTAGAAACGGACATCTGGATGTAGTGCAGTGGGTTTGCACTCACACAGAAGTCGAATCGACCGAGGATGCCATGCCTTGTGCTGCGAGTGGGGGCCACTTCCAAGTAATTAAGTGGTTGCACGAAAACCGATCGGAGTACTACGGAACTGACGTGATAGATGAAGCAGCAGGACTCGGGAATTTGTCCGTGCTGAAATGGCTGCTCGCCAATCGACCAGACGAAGGGTGGTCAACCCATGCCCTCGATTGTGCAGCTCGTGGAGGCCACTTATCCGTTCTCCGGTGGCTGGTCGATCACTCAGCGTTATATAACGACGACGACGATTGCAATCCGACTATAAATGCAATGACGTTAGCTCTGAAAGGTAACCATTTTGACGCACTTCTCTTCGTGCACAAGGAATGCAGCGACTGGGGTAGCGAGACTACAATGCTTGATGACGATGTCTACTACAACGAACACATGGAGGCATGGCTTCAAGAAGAGCTGGGGGACATGTCTGAATTCGACTAGAGCACTGCTATTTTCACAGTAGCCAGCGCCAATGTTCCAATTCATTAAAATTTAAAAGACGTTGCAGCTGATGGTGCTGCGATTCTTGCGTTTCTTGTGCACACACATCTCGCTTTCAAAGCGGCTTTTTGGTCTCGTATGATACGTAGACGGTAGAAACGGTTCACTCCGGATTTCCCCAGGCTTCGATGCCTTTATATTCATATCTTTTTCTTCTTCTGACTTGTCCACTGTCTCAAATCCGATATAATTTGGCAGCCTAACAAGGTAGAGCCCTACCTAGTTCTACCCACATATGGTATGTGTATGTATGCCTCAAAAGTCGAATTCCAGTGGCCCGCCACCCTAAAACATGTACGGAGTCCGAGCAGTTTTAGCCATTTCTACCACACGTTATTATCGCTCCCTTATGCACATCCTACCGCGAGAGACATTACAATTCGAGTCGTACCGTAGTAAACTCGTACTTATCCGAAACTAATCCCAATGACTGGCTGTGGAGTTTACCCGTATCCGTTGCTGCCTTTGTTGAGCAACTGCTCATTGCCAAATTTCCAGGCCCAACGAACAGCTCAATCAAGTCACACAGGTTTTCAATCTCCCAAGGCCCGATACCCCGCGTGATCGAGATGATAGGACAAACTTCTTTCCCCATACGACCGACGCTGAGTACAGCTGAAAGACCCGACGTTCTTTTGCCAGGACGTTGGTGCTAGTTTGATCGATCCGATACGATGCATTTGTGTATGTTTGTATTGTGTGTCTGTATATATCTGTATATTGTGTGTTGGGTGTGCGTGCGGATGAGGATGACACTCAAACTTAGGACACCTTCCGAGAAGCAATTGCTCCGTGTGGACTGCTGTTGTATTCATACTGCCTGAGTCCGCATTTTGCTTCACTGTGTGTATCTGTTTTTGTTTGTGAGCGAGGATGAAAGAAAGGATATCTGTGTTTGTTTGAGGCGATCATCGTGTTGCCGATGAAAACAAAATCACTTTCTGCTGCCTTCCAACTGAGCTTGCTTATTACTTTTGTGTAATGTGCGTGTGTGTCGTGCGAGAAGGTGATGATTCAATAATGCATAGTTCAACTGAACGCTCCCAAGGCTGCTGTTGAGAACATTCCATCAAAGTCTTTCGCTCCTATCTGATTCTCCACGACCAAGTAGTGTATGTCTAGTGTGAAGTGTACTAATCTGTTATGCGTGCTCGGCGAAGTGAGAAGGAGTGATGAATTTGACATAATGGGAATCTCTCTGAAGGGCTGTAGTGGCTCTCAAGGTGTAGAGAAACATAAGTCATCCTTGCACTGACCTTCTCGGCTCGCTGAATAGTGTTACAAATTGCATCGCGATTGAAATGATGTCTACAAGATAATCCAACTCTGAAGCCTATGTGTAGATTGAAATCTAAGAGCTTTTTAACCCTGATCAATCGCAACCAAACCAAGATGTTTATGTTTATGTTTCCTTTTCGCCAGCATTCAATTTCAGTAGTACTAGTCGAAGTTCTGGAGTTGAAAAAGTTACACAGCATCGTGCTATCTCTTTGGCTACACACAAATTGTCTAACTGAATAGCCAAAGTCAACAAGTAGTTCTCGTCGAGTACTTTTCATTAACGGTCGCTAGCCGATGGTTATTCCTACAGCTAGAGCACACACGAAAGCTGATCAACGCGAATGCTGATAAATAGTCTTGGCATCTGTATGTCTGCCGTTTTTACAGTGCATTGTTCAGCGTGACGACTAGCAGTGCGTCCACCAGGCCATTGACGCCAAGGCTGCGCTGTTCTGGGCGTCCTGCCGCCAGGCCTCGCAGTCGGTTGCTGTGCTTAAAGTGGTCATTCTCCTCCGGTCTCAGATGCTTGCGTTCGTTGCATTGTTTCAGGTACGCGGCCACGCGTCGTTGATACATAGACATCTCTTCGTCTCCGCAGGTCGGGGCCTCCACGACATCCTTGATCCAGGCGATGCAGTCGTTTGCACAGCTCTCTTCGTCGTCCTTGCTGGCTGCGGACAGGTCGAAGCCCAACGCCGCCGTGCAGGTCGACGGAATACTCGGGGCCTTGCTGCTGGAGTCCGCATCCGATTCCAGTGCCGCGCGGATCGCCACGACTTGCGTCTGCACTTGCTGGAGCTCAACACTTGAGCACGAGGAAGATGTCGACGTTGATGCTACACCTTGCCCGCTGACGTAGAGTGCAGAAGCAGCGACTAGAACGATGGTACGGAACGAAGGCATTGTGATGCAGGTCTGTTCCGTTGGTGGGAAGATGAGAAGTGAATCTCCTCGAGAGCTGGGCTCGACTGGCCAGACTGTAGGTCCATAATCACGGGCTTGTCCATTTTGCACCGAGCGGATGTCTTATGCTCTGGGTCTATCCCAACATCTCGAAGTGGGAATCTTTCGTCATTTTACCTTGCCATCCAGGGTGTAATAGCTGAAATGTGGGTTAAATTTGTTTTTTGCAGATACTGGAGACGATAAAACCCAACACCCTATGCCGATTTCAGATAGCCAGTGCCATATGTGTCCAACACAAGCGTCTGAAGGAGCTCTTCCGCCGCTATCTTGGACCCTGGCTATTGCACTGCTAGACCAGCTCGTGCTCAGCATTGCTCTTGAACATGCATCTTCACTGCGCAATAGATATGTTGGTCTGCCATGGAACCGACTTCGGGTTGATATGCCTGTGGCAGGACTCCTGTTTTATTCTCTTGAAGTGGGGTTGATATGCCTGTAGTGAAGAAGGTACTTCGAGCGAGGCAGACTGGCAAGCAAGCATCTTCATCAAGGGCAACTTTGGAGCGGGGGGGGGGGGGGGGGGTCGGCAACGACTCAGCAGTCGTCAGATTTTCCGACACAAGGTCGCTGACATCTTACGTCTGCTGGCCAGTTAATCCAAAGGGCAACTTCATCCGTCACGGCGTGATTCACACACGTATCCAGAGAAGAAGTATAACGAAAATACGATTAGCCAACACAAATCTTTTGTCGCAATTATTAAACGCTCATGCTCCAATACTGAACTCGCGTACAATGTGTCGTGGTCCGTCGCGTGGAGAATTTTCGGCGTTAGAGTCGCCAGGGTCGGCTCGATATCGAGGGCTTCGAACCGAAGTTGGGATTCATTCATGGCACTCCCTTCGATGCCGCTTCTCCCTAATTCACCCCACCACCGCCGATCATCGAAGTACTCATGGCCGCACCGGCATTCACAATTTCCACCTCCAGTTACACAGACCAGGTCATCGCAAGAGATTAGACGCTACTAATCTACCTGGCCACCTTCGTATCCGGTCAATTACCTCCTCACTCAAACAGTGAGTTCTCGCTTACGATAGCGATTTCGCACCAGAATTATCCTTTGGACTTTGGTATTTGAAATATTTTAAAATTTGAAGTTCTCATACAGATTGATACACTGCGGTATTTACTAAATACTATTTGGATGATACTACATGTAGCGAAAAGTAGCGTTATCAATTTCTCAGCTGTAACCAAATTCACCATGTCATGCGGACCAACTTCAATTTGGCCCATAATGAATTCAAGTGACAAACTTCAACTTGGAGCATAATCAATTCCAGTGATTTATCCTGGTTGAATGGATTAAAGCGTATTTAATCGGCAACACCGTCAATTACAACGTGCCTATATAGCGCATATTCGGGGAAGATATCTGCGGCACCACCCCCGGTGGTTATCAAGATTTTGGGACAGACGAATCAACATCCGCTGGATTCGACCATTGCACCCTGCTCAACCAATCTACATGTAGACTACGTGCGCCACTACCCCTCCCAACCGACGCTGGACATGATTGAGTCTCACGCGCCTGCTGCTGTAACATCCAGGTGCTAGCGTCATCGCAGTTAATCATCTTAATTAATGCTATAATACATATCGGGAGGGTATAGTGTCGCGGATCAGGATTCGAGCCAGGAAAGTTTCCTCACCACTAGCGAAGCGCTGCGGGATTTGCTTGGCGTGATTGGGACTCCCAATTTGGGAGCAACTTCAAGTCATGTGAGTCACATTATGTGACGTTAAAAACGCTACAGTATCCTGATAGTGTGAGCCTGACTCAGGCCCAGGAAGAGTTATCGCAGGAAGCCGAACGCTGGCGACGTGGAGGCGAGCTAAATATCAAGATGCCAGAACTCCCTCAGGCCCAGGAGTCCCAGTATGACTTCCTTGGAAGCCATTATGCTTTTACGAGTAGTGATCAACGATCGCGATTCGGTCGGTTGCAGATGGGATAATCTTGCCCGATCTCGTACGTATGCGGTGATCACCTGGAAGTTGCAACAATTCATACTTCGAAGTACTACCGAATATATCATTCAATACTCTGTGTGCAGTGCAGGTCGCATTCACGTTCGACCTATCTGCTATCTAAAACAGGACAACAGGATGGACGTACAACATTAGTGCGAGCGCTATCTTAGCTCCCTCGGTGATTGAAGTCTGTCCAAGACCGGCAAGCACCACCCCCAATTCCGGGGATCCTGCCAAACTGTCAAACATCTTTTCTCCGCCGGCAGCTTCGCCAATTCCAACGCCACGACTTCTTTCACTCTGCAATTTGATCTCAACATCATACCACTACGACAACAACTTCTCGTTTCTACCAACCATGCTCAAGTTTATCTCCGTCCTCCTCGCCGCCGCCATCGCCGCGGCTACCATCACCGACTCCGCGTCAGCTCACCAAATGGCCACGCGCCGAGCACTCTCCAACGACCAACGCAAGCTCTTCGTCGCCTACGCCAAGCACGCCCTCGGAGACTGCGCCAATACCGAGCCCATGCGCAAGCTCCAGGAGCGTGCCGTGGCCCGTCGCGCCGAGACCGTTGACAACCTGCGTCGTGAACGTCGCCAGCGCCGTCTTGATGTCGATACGGTGGTGGCCACAAGCCACCAGTCGAACCTCACGGGAGTCACGGCTGACACGTCGTCCAGCGTGTTGTTTGGTGACGAGGTGGCATGCGTCCTTGAGCCGGAAGTCACGTACGGTCCGTACTACGTCCTGGGTGAATACATTCGATCCGACATGCGCGAGGATCAACCTGGTGTCGACATGTACATTGATGTCCAGGTGATCGACGTCAGCACCTGTGAACCTGTCACCAACATGTACGTCGACTTCTGGCACGCCAACGCAACGGGTGTGTACTCGGGTGTAATCGCCGACGGCAACGGAGACAGCAGTGACACCACGAACCTCAACAATACGTTCTTACGCGGCGTCACCCCCACGGACGAGGACGGTGTCGCCCAGATGATCTCCATCTTCCCGGGTCACTACGTCGAGCGCGCCACGCACCTGCACTTCATCGGCAACTACAACGGCACGGTGCTCTCGAATGGAACTTACTCGGGTGGATCGATCGCACACGTCGGGCAGTTCTTCTTCGACCAAGACCTCATCACATCGGTGAACGAGCAAGAAACGTACGTGACCAACACCCAGGAGATCACGCTCAACGAAGACGACATGTGGCTGCAGGCAGCCACCGCCGATGGATACGACCCGATCATGGAGTACGCTCTGCTGGGAGACTCGGTGGCGGACGGTCTGTTCGTGTGGATCTCACTGGCGGTGGATATGACTGCAGCGCAGAAGGTTGAGGAGGCTGCCACGCTGACGGCAGACGGTGGCGTTATCTCGAGTGACTCTGTTATCGGCGGCGGTGCTGGCAACTTCGGTGGCTCCATGGACGGCTTTGGTGGATCCATGGGAAGTGGTAACTTCGCCGGGTCAGCTGGCAACACTGCTGGTTCAGCGGGCAGCCCCCCTCAGTAAATGTGTGTGACATATAGTTTTCCACAAGTTCATCTTGTTACGCTTTGAGTTTAGGAAGGAACGATTAATGAGATGAATGGAAGCAAACTCACCGGGTGTGTACGAGTAGTAGGTTGCGGCACATTACGCCGGCAGTTTTTTTCCTTACCGTAATTTACCACCAAGAACATTCCTGGAACCTTCTTTCGGGCCAGGTGCTATTTTGACGACGCACCTGAGAGCGTATGCAACGTCTTTTGGGTCTTAGGGTATTAATAGTTTCAGAACCGCTCGACCACTGATATCTCACAGCCGTTGGTTTCGTCTGAATTTCAGAATTAATTTATTTTTTTTCTCAAAAAAGTTAAGACCCTATGTATATAGATACACCTAACTAATAACATGTCGCTCGAACTAACTTTTGGAAAATACAAGAACAAGTCAATTGAGGAAGTGTTTGCTTCCGATTCTGGTTATTGTCGCTGGATTAATAACCAACCCAGTCTCAACATTAGTGATGATATCAAGAATTTCCTATGTACGAAATTCCTGAACAATGATAACTCGTATATGATGCCTTGGGGTAAATACCGAGGTAAGACTCTAAAGCAGATCAGTCGTATGGATTCTAATTATATCGATTGGCTACGTAAGAGTCAGTTTGTAATCGAGAAGTGTCCTAAGCTACTCAAGGAATTGAATTAGATCACTTCTTTAACCAATATATCCACTCATGGGCATTATTACCACCGCCGTTGCGATTCACGATTGGCATCCTAATTTGTTTTGAAGGTACCAAGGAAGGATAAATGCTTTATCATTTCATGAGGATAAGACATTCTCTATAGCAAAAAAAATATTTTATTAATTAAATTAAGCAGTGGTAAAATCAAGAACCTCACCCGTTAGACGGTCGTAGGAGAGCTCTTGTTCGCTCACAACCAAAACAAGCATGTTAGTTCCCTGACAACCAGCATTGACCCCCTGGATCTGAATGGCCTGTGGAACATCACGTTCGGTTAGACGACTGACATCAGCTATTAGAACACGGTTCGTTAGCGACCACGTCTGATAGCCAAGCAGTCCATTCACCACCTCAGGGGACAGATCACCGTTAATCGAAGCAATTTTAGATACCTCATTAGCGAACTGGTGGAAGTCATAGTCATGACTAATATCAAAGCATTGTTGCGAGCCGATGCGCACGTTGAAGTTTCGAATCGAACTACCAGGGTGGAGCGTCCAAGGAGCCGAGTCGAAAGGACTCTGAAATTCCTGTACCGCGGCAGAAGCGAAGTTTCCGGTCTGTTCAGCGAATGGAAGGAGAATGACATACTTAGCGTTCTTCACAGAAGCCGATAATTGAAGATCAAAAGCAGCATTTAGCTGAGTCGATTGCTTGCCAGTACCAGCGCGCTGGTAGAACCATTGAGCATAGCAGTCATTGTAGCGAACCTTCTTTACCGGCTTCGAGATGATAGCCTGAGGATTCTCGAGATGAACAAATGGAACGTATAGACGAGACGTAGTGAAAGGCATGTAGGTACCATCAATTGTAGGCTCAAGCGAATTGACAACAGCACCCCAAGAAACTGCAATTGAACCCACACCAGAAATGGCACTATACATAGGGTTTCCAGTGCTCTGAGAAGCAACCATTACTGGACAGGTATTACCGCTCGAAAGTGTAGTACTCGTTAGCGTCATTCTACTGGAACTATCAATATCAATAGCTGAAGTACCCTGATTAACGCGGAAACGAAGACGAATTTGTGGGTTAGCCATAAGATCAAGCTCCTTGAAAATCGGATGTAAATCATTAAGCCTAATCTTAAGCATGTAGTTCCACGTTCCCATAATAGCACCAGCTATACCAGAGCCAGCTACGAAAGCACCACGACCAAGTTGATTAGCAATGGTAGTGGTGGCAGATGCAGCACCAGTAGACGGCCACGTCGTAGATGAGTCAGCCCCAGCATTTGGAGGGTTTGAAAGAAGACGCTTTGTAAAACCATCATTTGCTACCGAAGCCGTTGCGGAACTGGGAGAAGCGGATAAGGTGGTCGAGATCGCCGTGTTATTTGAATACCCATCTCCTGTAGAAGCGGCCGTAGCACTGTACTTGGCTGATTGAGCAGCATCCGGATATAGAAACGATTCGGCACCATGCTTCTCAACATACTGAGGGCTGTATCCAGTCTGAGCACGGATACTGTTCCAAAACAATTTGTAGTCTGCCATCGAAACGATAGTCTTTCCATTCAGCTCAAGACTCATTGAGTCAATAATATTCCAGTTGCCGCACTTCAGCGTAGCACAAAATCGGTTGGCTGCGCCCTGATCATTAGTATCATGCGTGTTCTTCATCGATACCTTATACGGCAACATGATATAAGCGTCTCCGAGGCAGGCAAATCCTTCGCTACCATTAAGTTGGGACGTAGCATCGATAGTGATAACACCGTTTTGGTACGAGCCCTGGTTAAGATCGATAACAAAAGGAACGCGCTTGCCAGAGGAGACCTTAATCTCCGGATCACTCTTTAGCGAGCTCTGGTAAAGGTATTGGTCGGAAAGTTGTGTTTCAGACATCGTTGAATCTATATCTCGATCAATATAGTTTTATTAAAATAAAATATTATGACGAGCCTCATCAAGCCAATTACCAGTGATCATGATCTTATCGAACTCGCTAAAATGATGGGGGTTCAGCTCGATAATATATTCGAGTCAAGTGAGATCACACAGCCGCTTCCGAAGAAAGGTTCATATTTGATTTTGCTACGACAACCCAATATGGGTGTAGGACACTGGGTTTGTGTTTGTGATAATACTTACTTTGATAGTATGGGTGAAGCAGCTCCTACAAAGTTTGGAATGGGGCGATACAATCCAAAACAGTTCCAAGGTACGTATGGTAATTATTGTGGAATATGGTGTATTCTCTGGTTATATTGCAAACAAAAAAAACAAGATGAATATATTAAATAGATTCAAAGATCTAAATTTGACAATTCTTACATAAAATGTTTCAAGCTATATAGCAAACATGTATCGCGAATTATCGATTTCCAGCGATGTACCAGCCGCCAAGCTGACTAAGGCTCTCAAGACAGGTAAGCTACGTCTTACGGCAAACCAACTCAAGGGTTCAGACTCTGTCATTCACCTCCATCCAGCTTCATATGAGAAGGCGCTTAAGTCTCGTAAGGCGGGGCGTGGTGTTAGACTTGACATTACCCGGCATGAAATTAAGAAGGGTTATAAGCGAGCCCAAGGAGGCTCTATTTGGAGTAAGATTAAATCGGGATTATCAACAGCGTTCAAATGTGTAAAAGATAGCGGTTTGCTTTCAAAAGGATTAGACGCGGCGGTACCGGCTCTTGCGACAGCGTTTGGAGCCCCTCAAGCAGCAATCCCCGCAAGAGCAGCTATTAAATCATTGACAGGAGTTGGTCTATACGACTCTGATAGCGATGTAGAGAAAGAAGGTGGTCGTATTTCGGTAGCTGATGTTAAAAAAGGTGCTAAGCGCGCTCTATCCTACGCTAAGCGTAAGGGGGTTCTAACTGATGCAGTCGATGCGGGAGAGAAGTTTCTACTTTCGAAAACAACCAAGCCAGTGCATGAGAACCTGATCAAATCAATTTGTGGTGAGGTAAAGAGACATTATGGTGTAAGAGTTTCTACACAGAAACCTGCTAAGGGGTCGCCTGAAATGAAGGCTAAAATGGCTGCTCTTCGTGCAAAGCGTCGAGGAGGTAGTTTTAGATTAAATTAATTCCACCTTATTCTGATAAAAAAATACAGTTAATGATTTATTTTTTTGGCCTCAGAAGTAGCATGATTGAGACGGAAGTGTCGCGGAACTTAACCTTCTGATCGTTTTGATTGTAGATACTGATCGTGATTGAGGTGCGTGCTCCATTATGACAGTTCATCCAAGCATACTGACTCGGTTTGTATGAAATAAGCTGACCTACCTGAGCATCACCTCGGTCGAATGCCGATAAGATATCGCCAGAGGCAACATACTCGTTCTTAATTAGATCACATCGAACAATGTAAGAAGATGTAGGATGAATCTGAGGAATGCTATTTGAGAGCTGAGCACTTGAAACCGTTGCAGACGCTGAAGGATACGTTGCAGGAGTCAATCCTAATACTTTACCAAACGCCGCGTTATCAATGATTAGGCGTGAGACACGAGTCGACGTAGGGAGACCAGTACCGCCTGAGGAATAAAGGCCACTTACCGGTCGTGCCCAAGTGCCACCAGCCGTAGGAAGCGTCGTTGGAGTAGCGCTAAAATCGAACTGAGCCGCGTAATAAACACTGTTTTCCGTTAGTTGAATATAGAAAACGTTCTCACCAGATGGATTAATTAAATACGCTCCAGCGTTTACGAGAGCTGTCTGAATGCTCCGATTAATATCAGTATAATTGTAAAGTCCATCAGGCAAGCTAACAGATACAGTGGATGTGGTTCCAGTGGTTGGAACCTCAATTTTGAAGGTATTGTTCCAGAACGGAGCAGCGTCAATGTTGTACTCAGAGTTATGCATCGAGATTGATTGAACTGCGCATGCTACATCTCAAAAGTCAGCAGACGAACCAGGGAAACTATATTTCCATGTGCTGTTGTATCCATCTTGAACGAGGTTAGTGGAATCGAGTTTAACAAAACTTGCCATTGTGGTTATGTATATGATTATCTCCAAAATTGGTTATGATATTTATTCATAATCGTTGGTATTGATCGGCTTATCGAAATTGTACCGAAGCTGACCTTTGACTGAATCCACGAACAACATCTGGCCTTTGCGCTCAGTCGCCTTATTGTAGTAATATACAATTGATCGCTCATCAACACCCCGAATATTGAAATCCTTGACAACCATGACCAAATCACGTTTCGAGTTAGCTTTTAGGATAGAAACGTACTCAGCATTCAAACGAATCATCTTATCAGTGGCAAAGTAGCTGTGAGATAGGAATATAGTACTCAATTTTTGAAATATCGCCCGCGAGTAAAATAATGTGAGAAGAGATTCTTCTGAAGTAGCTTATCATTGCTGTAATCGTCTATGATCACAAGCTCAGGTTTGTTAGAACTCATCGGTGTCCGACGGACTTGATCAACGCTTGGGGGTGAATCAGGGTCAGCGAATGTGATGAATCCTTCCAACTTATTGCGGAGATACTCATACAATTCCTGATGAGGATTACGTGCAATGATCGTTAGATGCGCAAAGACGTGTGGAGAATGCTTGAGAATGAACATACAGAGGTTGTTCTTCCCTGAAAACGAAGGTCCCAACACAATCATTCTGAATAGTGATTTGATATCCAAATCAGGGATATCTTTCATCGATGCCGACTTGAACTTTTTTGGCAAGGATGCACCGAAATCAGGGATACCGCTCATGATTATCGTTTGCTATATATAGAATCAAACAAAATGAGTTCGGGTTTTTCATATCCACAGCCTACATTTAAATCATCGATTTATAATCCAGCTTTCTATCTCTCATTAGATTCAAGTGGCTATCTAACCTATGACTATGCACAGACACTATATTTAAGTAAGGATGATTACAGGATGAGCTACATTAGCGAAGTAGTGCCCGGAACAGCATCGATAGGATCTGCTCTTGTTCTCGGTGCTTCAGGTAATATCTCCGGCATTTCATCGCTAAGTGCCACTAACCTTACTGGCACGCTACAAACAGCTTCTCAACCGAATTTCACTTCGGTTGGCAATTTATCGTTCGGTGGATCATCGCGCTCGATATCGATAACAGGCGCTTCAAGCTACATCGATTGTCGAGAATATCGCCAGAACGGGAATACGTACGATTTAAGCCTTCGTGAATACATAAGCGGAGTTAGTTTTGGTAGCGCGACGGCAAATAACTTTTTACTATGCGACTCGAGTTTAAATATCGCAAATATTAATATGGTATCGGCCAGTACAATTAGTTGCACGAACTTACGACAGGGTTCGACGTATTATGATCTCTCCAGCTTTTTGACGAGCGTCCCGAGCTCGCTGTCATTATCAAGCCTATATACGACCGGAAACATCGATTGCGGCGGGTTCATCAATGGCTTCTTAGCATATGGCAACCAAGCAAATATAACAACAGTAGGATCGCTGACAGAGCTTGGTATCAACTCTACAGCAACAAATGAGTATTTATCGATCACTGGTAGTGGATTGGACTTTCTTGACGGTTCTTACACTCGAATGATGACTCTATCAGGGTCGAATATCACTCCTGTTCAATTTCAGATTCAAGTCCATAATGGCAATCGAGGCACAAGTAGCAACGCGTCATGGATCGGGAACATCACAAACAACGACCTCAGATTTGGGGTCAATAACTCGACGTCGATGATCTTAACTACGGTAGGGCGTCTTGGTCTTGGTACTACAAGTCCTTCAGCTCCGCTGCACGTCCTTGGCAGCAACAATTTTGTATTTGGAGCAGGCGGAATGACAGTGTATCGCCTCAGAACAGATAGTGGAGCTACATAATCAGCTCTTGGTCCGACCACATATTCTGTGGCGGCTATATTCGGAGGATACATCGCCTGTACAGCCATGGCGATGACATCGGATAGGCGCCTTAAAAAGAACATCCAACCATGTCCACTCGATCGCATCAAGCGACTCTACGATAACTGTGATGTCAAGTTATACGACTGGATCGAATCGGAGAATCGCCCTGGCCAAGAGGTAGGCATCATCGCTCAATACCTTGTCTCAGCTCACCTAACCGATTTAATCAGTGTCTTCTATCGCGATGATATTCAGGAAGGCAAAGACCCATCGCTTGAACCAGCCAAAACACAACTTAACGTTGATTACAGTCGGATTGCTGCATACAACATGAAAATGATTCAACATCTCTTGGATCGAATTGAGGAATTGGAAGCAAAAGTATCATCTCTAATATAGACCATGTCATTTACATTTCGTATTTCGAAGAGAAAAGACAAGAAATATGATGCTGTGTTTGATGATGGTCGAGTTGTATCTTTTGGTGGTATTAAGCGGAATGGTGAGCCTTATCAACAGTATCGAGACAGCACGCCATTGAGAGCATTCAGTAAGTACGACCATGGTAATATTGAACGAAAACAGCGATTTTATAATAGACATGGACCTATCGATAATTCGAAACCATACACCGCTTCTTGGTTCTCAAAAAAATATCTTTGGTAATGTATAGAGCAGAGCTTAGAGAACTTAGTCCTAATAACCATGGGTTGCGGACCAAGCAAAGAGCTAAAAACTAATTTAACTACTGATGAACCAGGTCAAATCGTTGGATCAACACTTCTGCGGGCAGATCAAATTGTGGTATTGGGAGATAGCGTTTTCCTCCCTACGCAAAATGCTAAAGGTGAGTCAGCTACCATTGAAGTATCAGTCAATCAGAAAAAATAGAGATTTACAAGGGATACAAGAATCGCCTTGTCAGAGAAGGTATTTCTCTTTAAAGAGCTGACGCTAAATTGCGAAAGTCTTGACGACTTTAGTTTTTTTTCTTACTTGCGTAAGCCCATACTTTTCCTCCTTCCGTCTGCGTCGTTGCATCTGTTTTCTTGAGCGACTTATCAAGATCCGTTGCCCATACTGCTGCTTGCGTTTGTTGGGGTCGATCATGAATGATCAGATTCTTCATGATAGCTTTTAGCTCGGCGACGTTGAGATCAGCGTTGTCTCCATAGCTACCAGCTGAGCTGGAAATAATTCGGGGGTTGAAAAAGAACATCTTCTATATCAAACGGACGATAATATCCTTGAACTCAGAATCCGAAATTAGACGATTAGAGTACATATCCACACTAAGCGATTTTAGTTGTTTGATGATTGAAGGATTGTCATTACCGAGTTCGAGCTCACCTTTCAGCTTATCATATTCAGCTCTTAGAGATTCTAACGGATCCTCAAGCCGATCATGGAAATTGTACTGAAGATGAGTAATCGCGAGAATCTCCTTGAAAAGCTTTTTGTCATCAATACTGAGCTTGTCATACTCTGCCTGATCGATATGTTGCTTAAATGCAAGAGTTCGAATCATTGACTGTAGCGGATCACTGATTCCCCGCTTTGGTCCGCATTTACGACGATTGGGTTGAACAATCACAAGGGTTTTAGCATCAAGATCAGGAATTCTGATATACTTACTACCCAGCTGGCGATAGATGTATGCCGATGGGGTGGCTAATCCTTGAATCTCATTGAGATTGTAGGTTCGCCCGCGACGCACAACTCCATCCAGCGGAGCTACACCAGCACCCCTAAGGCCACGCCCTTAAGCCCGCTCCCACTAACGGTATTGATCATGCCATTCCTGATCCCTTTGATCGATCTCTGATCTTGGCGATTAGCAAAGTCTTCGACATCAGTTTTTTCCATGTGAAGCTTGATTATATTTTTTTGACTTCGCTAAATAGACTGCCTTTGTCGCTTTCATTGCTGATGTCGCCGCCTTCAACGCTGATCTTGCTAATTTTGAGTTTGACCCCTTCACAGCCTTTTTAGCTTCCTCATAGCGCTTCTGAGCCTCGCCATATGCTTGAAAGCTGCCTCCGAGTCATCATGAAGTTTTTGCAAATTATCGTCGTGATCATACTGCTCATTACTTTGACGCTTAATATCATGAGCCGATTTAAGGATCACCTCATTTAGTATTTTAAGGTTGGCATCATGGTTTTTTCGTCGTTGCTGATTCAGTTTCTTCTCTTTAACCAATTCAGACGCTTCTTCATCAGTTGATGGAAATGGATATTGAACATCCTTGAGATACCGATCTATATCCTCAATTCCGTTAAGTAGTGCTGTAAAGGTATCCATCCACCTGATAGTTTTCATCAACCCCTTCCAAGCTTCACCAGATACTTGCTTATGCTTATTATATTTATCTACAGCCATGATATTTAAAGGTTTGGAATCAGTTGGCTTACCAAAATAGTATGTTGAGTGATGTTTAATTCCATGTTTTGTTTCAACAACAGGTATTAGTCTGAAAGGGATTTCAATTCTCTTCGAATGCAGCTGCGTGTAGTAATCGTTTAATATCGTTTTAGCATCATTGTCCGCATCGCTCAGCTTTGGGTCCATATCTTCATCAATTCCACTCAACACCCCATGCTGCGCTTCACCATCCCCTGGTGTGAAATCCTTCGCGTCGATTTCCTTGTCATTCTTACCGATTACCTCTAACTCAAGTCCTCTGTCTCTGACCATATTGATAAATGATCGTAGCGACAGTAGCCAATTTACCTTCTTCGTGATCGCTGGCTTTGTCCTATTACTTTCTTTTCCATAGACGTTAATTGAATTTCCATCAACCCAAACATATCCGTCATTATCAATAGGGGATGTTTTGATAGCTCCATCGAGGATTGGAACAATCTTTTTTCTTAATCCATTACTTTCAAGCAATCCCTTATTTTTACTAATGGTCCAAAACAGTTTGAGTTTGCTATCCGTTTGATCAGAAGTTGTGGAAGTTGAATTATCGAATAGAAAACTGTCTTCAAGTCTCTGTTTGGTACGATCAGCAAAATCTCCTTTTGAAGCATTGACTCTTTTCCTTTTTGATCCGATATATTGCCATATCTGTTGTGGAGTATTTCTATCCTCTTTTCCCATTTCGTTCCGTTCTCTCTTTTCATTGATATAAGTGAGAAATCTAACATCATTGGTGATAATAACACCGATATAGTCGTATGTCTCGCTCCAACTAATGCTTGGAACTAAAACAACCTTGTTTAATCTAATACTATATGTCTTTGCATCTCTCCCGAGGTAATACTTCGTTAGCTGACGTCCGTTAGCGTCAACTGGATGAATGCGTAGGTCTGCAAGAACAGGATAAACATCAAATATCTCTGCAACAGCTTGTTTTGATCTCTTTTGGTCTTTAATTTCATCGATCTCATCATCACTGAATGCATATTTTTCAGGAGCATCTTCTCCAATCATAGCATCATTCATGATAGGAGTGTTGCTGATACCAACATCAACTACTGAAGGCTTTGCCGATACACCAGCATCAACTACTGAAGGGTTGGCTTGTACGCCAGCATCTACCATTGTTGACGTTGATAAGTCAGGGTTTGTTTGGGAGTTTTCATTATTCAATCTTTTTTTTAGGATTTCAGACAGAGGAATTTTCAACTCATCAGGTGTCTCTTCATCAGGTCCAACGGAAATATCAGTAGTATTTTTCTTCGGGAGAGTAGTGATAGCACTTGCTAAATCGCTTGCCCATGACGCACCAGCATACATCTGCCGCTTAACATTTGCCTGTCGAACACGACGTTGAGCTCTTTCAAGAAGCTCCTGTCGCTTTTGCTCTCTCTGAGCGAGGGATGTGAAATTTGGAAACATTGTGTCTATATCAAACGAATCATAAAAAAAATCAGTAGCCTTAAATACTCTTACCAGTAGCTCGGCATAGTTGAGTCGTGTCGAAACGGAGAGTACGAATGACAAATATGATTTCGCTCATTTAGTAGATTGAGATAACGATCCTTAATGCAATGGAATGGAACTCCAAATATTGCTTCCAACTCATGGCGATACTTATGATTTACTACCGTTTTTCGGAAATTAGCTGCTGCATCAAGGTTCATTAGTTCGTTCTTGATTCGGCTTACTTCCTGGATAATCCATAGCTTCCGCTGAAGCTTAGCAAGCTCACGGTCCTTTTCTAAACAACTGGGGCACATTATTATCTTATTGCTATATATCAAGTCAGATAATTCCAAACTTTTCGCAAAAATAGATCGAACAATATACTTGAGTCAAAAGCTTACAGAGGATGTCTCTATCAAATTTATTTACAAGCTAATTATGACTCTTTTTTTTTTGGCGCGGGGTGAAACTACGTCAGCTCTTTCTTGAACCCCAATACTCCTTTTCAAGCGTTGATATCCTGTTTTTGTTAACCAGCCGCAGATTATCTTGTGGCTCCCAGGAGGCAGGTTCATTGCCAACCCATCTCACCAGATATTTGTACTTTCCAGAGCGTATCGTTTTGTGATCCAAGATCTTCTCCGCCTCAAGAATATCGCCTCGATTAATAGTAGCATCTGTAGTCTCTGTTTTAACCATTTTAAGATCGTTTGGTGCCTTGTAGAGGGTATGACCATTTTTTGAACGGATTTGGACTCGGTATCCATCAATCCCAACGATTGTATAGACGGCTTTGCTCCATCGAGCAGCTTCTTTATCAAATGTCTGCTTCTTAAGTCGATATAGCACATTTGCTCCGACTTCGAACTCATTCTCAACTCTCTCTGCTTCACCTTGATTATGTTCCAGCTCTGACCCAATGACTTTACCTTTGGCCTCGTTTGGGGTCATTTTAATCGAGCGATGAAACGTGCTATTATAGTTTTCGATAACATCGGTGATAAGCTTTTGTGTAATCCTCTTGGGAGACATTTTAGTTAGTCTCTGCTTCAAGGTCCTGTTGAATCGTTCGATTTTACCCATGGTTCCGTGATCACCGGGCTCGTTGTTGTAGTGCTCAATTTTCTTAGTTTGGAAGAATTCTTGAGCCTGTGAGTTCATGAACTCGCTTCCATTATCGCTTGTCAGGATATCAACTGTGTGAAGGTGGACAAATGCTTTAAGCGCTGCTAACACAGTTGCTGCCGTCTTGTTTGATAAGAGCTTTGCGTACCCCAACCTTGAGTTGATGTTGATAGCAGTCAAAATTGGCCGTTTCTCCCAAAACGCAAGATCCATTTGCCACGAATTGGGGTTGTGTGAAGCTATTTTGAAGCCATCAAATCGCTTCTTTTGATCCTGAAATCGCTGAATATCGGTCTGATTAGCATACCACTCCTTTACGATTTTGATAGTAATCTTAGGGTCTAACTCCTTTGCCTTCTGATACAGAGTTTGAGTGCCGATAAAACCGGTTTTTGGATCATAGTAGAGTTTTTTTAGTAG
>NHQK01000130.1:0-76081 GCA_016864655.1 Phytophthora cactorum | reverse complement strand
TCTCGTGTCTTCAGCGGCTTGCAGTGTTGGGCTCCGCTTAACACGCTGCTACACATGCCGTCCGCGAGCCACGCCACGCCACGCCACACACCACGCCGCGCCTTGCATGACTGATTGCCAGTCGGTTTCTCGGGACATACATGTACCAGGTCGGAGCGTTGGTCCGAGGCCGACTCGGGTACCATTCGTATGGATTGTCCGTCAACAGAACGTGGCTGTCCGATCTGGAAGGCGACAAGGCTGCATGAGGCCTAGCGAACTGTTGTATCGTATCGATATGGCGTTTCTGTGGCATGGCTGGATTTTGCGAGCACGTGGGTAAGAGAACATGAAATGGGTCTAGTGATCGTGAGAGGTGTTGAATTTAAAGCGAACATGGTTGACGGCGGAGAAGCGGGTTGGGGGTGGTTTTGAGGGGTGGCGTTGGTGCGTGGCTGCAGGGAGTGTATGTGTGCATCGCTTGCGGTGGGTTTGTGATTTTGTGCTTGGTGG
Organism: Phytophthora cactorum; assembly: GCA_016864655.1. NCBI lineage: Eukaryota > Oomycota > Peronosporomycetes > Peronosporales > Peronosporaceae > Phytophthora > Phytophthora cactorum. The sequence goes on along the minus strand of NHQK01000130.1, from coordinate 75,589 downwards.
TAGTATTCAGCCTTCCCATATAGTCTAGGCGGTTAGGATAGCTGGCTCTCACCCAGCAGACCCGGGTTCGAGTCCCGGTGTGGGAACATCTTTTGCTCTTCTTGCTGCTGGTTCTCGTGTCTTTCAGCGTGCTTGCAGTGTGGGCTCCGCTTACACGCTGCTACACATGCCGTCCGCGAGCCACGCCACGCCACGCCACGCCACGCCACACCACGCCGCGCCTGCATGACTGATTGCCAGTCGGTTTCTCGGGACATACATGTACCAGGTCGGAGCGTTGGGTCCGAGGCCGACTCGGGTACCATTCGTATGGATTGTCCGTCAACAGAACGTGGCTGTACCGATCTGGAAGGCGACAAGGCTGCATGAGGCCTAGCGAACTGTTGTATCGTATCGATATGGCGTTCTGTGGCATGGCTGGATTTTGCGAGCACGTGGGTAAGAGAACATGAAATGGGTCTAGTGATCGTGAGAGGTGTTGAATTTAAAGCGAACATGGTTGACGGCGGAGAAGCGGTGGTGTGGTGGTTTGAGGGGTGGCGTTGGTGCGTGGCTGCAGGGAGTGTATGTGTGCATCGCTTGCGGTGGGTTTGTGATTTTGTGCTTGGTGGTAGTATTCAGCCTTCCCATATAGTCTAGGCGGTTAGGATAGCTGGCTCTCACCCAGCAGACCCGGGTTCGAGTCCCGGTGTGGGAACATCTTTTGCTCTTCTTGCTGCTGGTTCTCGTGTCTTTCAGCGTGCTTGCAGTGTGGGCTCCGCTTACACGCTGCTAGACTAGTGTTTATTTATGCCTTCGTTGCATTTCCGTTTGCTTATGTTTTTGCTCATATTCAGCGTCTTGCAGTGTGGGCTTGCCGCTTACACGCTGCTCACACATGCCGTCGCGAGCCACGCCACCGCCACGCCACGCCACGCCACACCACGCCGCGCCTGCATGACTGATTGCCAGTCGGTTTCTCGGGACATACATGTACCAGGTCGGAGCGTTGGGTCCGAGGCCGATCTCGGGTACCATTCGTATGGATTGTCCGTCAACAGAACGTGGCTGTACCGATCTGGAAGGCGACAAGGCTGCATGAGGCCTAGCGAACTGTTGTATCGTATCGATATGGCGTTTCTGTGGCATGGCTGGATTTTGCGAGCACGTGGGTAAGAGAACATGAAATGGGTCTAGTGATCGTGAGAGGTGTTGAATTTAAAGCGAACATGGTTGACGGCGGAGAAGCGGTGGTGTGGTGGTTTGAGGGGTGGCGTTGGTGCGTGGCTGCAGGGAGTGTATGTGTGCATCGCTTGCGGTGGGTTTGTGATTTTGTGCTTGGTGGTAGTATTCAGCCTTCCCATATAGTCTAGGCGGTTAGGATAGCTGGCTCTCACCCAGCAGACCCGGGTTCGAGTCCCGGTGTGGGAACATCTTTTGCTCTTCTTGCTGCTGGTTCTCGTGTCTTTCAGCGTGCTTGCAGTGTGGGCTCCGCTTACACGCTGCTACACATGCCGTCCGCGAGCCACGCCACGCCACGCCACGCCACACCACGCCGCGCCTGCATGACTGATTGCCAGTCGGTTTCTCGGGACATACATGTACCAGGTCGGAGCGTTGGGTCCGAGGCCGACTCGGGTACCATTCGTATGGATTGTCCGTCAACAGAACGTGGCTGTACCGATCTGGAAGGCGACAAGGCTGCATGAGGCCTAGCGAACTGTTGTATCGTATCGATATGGCGTTCTGTGGCATGGCTGGATTTTGCGAGCACGTGGGTAAGAGAACATGAAATGGGTCTAGTGATCGTGAGAGGTGTTGAATTTAAAGCGAACATGGTTGACGGCGGAGAAGCGGTGGTGTGGTGGTTTGAGGGTGGCGTTGGTGCGTGGCTGCAGGGAGTGTATGTGTGCATCGCTTGCGGTGGGTTTGTGATTTTGTGCTTGGTGGTAGTATTCAGCCTTCCCATATAGTCTAGGCGGTTAGGATAGCTGGCTCTCACCCAGCAGACCCGGGTTCGAGTCCCGGTGTGGGGAACATCTTTTGCTCTTCTTGCTGCTGGTTCTCGTGTCTTTCAGCGTGCTTGCAGTGTGGGCTCCGCTTACACGCTGCTACACATGCCGTCCGCGAGCCACGCCACGCCACGCCACACCACGCCGCGCCTGCATGACTGATTGCCAGTCGGTTTCTCGGGACATACATGTACCAGGTCGGAGCGTTGGGTCCGAGGCCGACTCGGGTACCATTCGTATGGATTGTCCGTCAACAGAACGTGGCTGTACCGATCTGGAAGGCGACAAGGCTGCATGAGGCCTAGCGAACTGTTGTATCGTATCGATATGGCGTTCTGTGGCATGGCTGGATTTTGCGAGCACGTGGGTAAGAGAACATGAAATGGGTCTAGTGATCGTGAGAGGTGTTGAATTTAAAGCGAACATGGTTGACGGCGGAGAAGCGGTGGTGTGGTGGTTTGAGGGGTGGCGTTGGTGCGTGGCTGCAGGGAGTGTATGTGTGCATCGCTTGCGGTGGGTTTGTGATTTTGTGCTTGGTGGTAGTATTCAGCCTTCCCATATAGTCTAGGCGGTTAGGATAGCTGGCTCTCACCCAGCAGACCCGGGTTCGAGTCCCGGTGTGGGAACATCTTTTGCTCTTCTTGCTGCTGGTTCTCGTGTCTTTCAGCGTGCTTGCAGTGTGGGCTCCGCTTACACGCTGCTACACATGCCGTCCGCGAGCCACGCCACGCCACGCCACACCACGCCGCGCCTGCATGACTGATTGCCAGTCGGTTTCTCGGGACATACATGTACCAGGTCGGAGCGTTGGGTCCGAGGCCGACTCGGGTACCATTCGTATGGATTGTCCGTCAACAGAACGTGGCTGTACCGATCTGGAAGGCGACAAGGCTGCATGAGGCCTAGCGAACTGTTGTATCGTATCGATATGGCGTTCTGTGGCATGGCTGGATTTTGCGAGCACGTGGGTAAGAGAACATGAAATGGGTCTAGTGATCGTGAGAGGTGTTGAATTTAAAGCGAACATGGTTGACGGCGGAGAAGCGGTGGTGTGGTGGTTTGAGGGGTGGCGTTGGTGCGTGGCTGCAGGGAGTGTATGTGTGCATCGCTTGCGGTGGGTTTGTGATTTTGTGCTTGGTGGTAGTATTCAGCCTCCCATATAGTCTAGGCGGTTAGGATAGCTGGCTCTCACCCAGCAGACCCGGGTTCGAGTCCCGGTGTGGGAACATCTTTTGCTCTTCTTGCTGCTGGTTCTCGTGTCTTTCAGCGTGCTTGCAGTGTGGGCTCCGCTTACACGCTGCTACACATGCCGTCCGCGAGCCACGCCACGCCACGCCACACCACGCCGCGCCTGCATGACTGATTGCCAGTCGGTTTCTCGGGACATACATGTACCAGGTCGGAGCGTTGGGTCCGAGGCCGACTCGGGTACCATTCGTATGGATTGTCCGTCAACAGAACGTGGCTGTACCGATCTGGAAGGCGACAAGGCTGCATGAGGCCTAGCGAACTGTTGTATCGTATCGATATGGCGTTCTGTGGCATGGCTGGATTTGCGAGCACGTGGGTAAGAGAACATGAAATGGGTCTAGTGATCGTGAGAGGTGTTGAATTTAAAGCGAACATGGTTGACGGCGGAGAAGCGGTGGTGTGGTGGTTTGAGGGGTGGCGTTGGTGCGTGGCTGCAGGGAGTGTATGTGTGCATCGCTTGCGGTGGGTTTGTGATTTTGTGCTTGGTGGTAGTATTCAGCCTTCCCATATAGTCTAGGCGGTTAGGATAGCTGGCTCTCACCCAGCAGACCCGGTTTCGAGTCCCGGTGTGGGAACATCTTTTGCTCTTCTTGCTGCTGGTTCTCGTGTCTTTCAGCGTGCTTGCAGTGTGGCTCCGCTTACACGCTGCTACACATGCCGTCCGCGAGCCACGCCACGCCACGCCACACCACGCCGCGCCTGCATGACTGATTGCCAGTCGGTTTCTCGGGACATACATGTACCAGGTCGGAGCGTTGGGTCCGAGGCCGACTCGGGTACCATTCGTATGGATTGTCCGTCAACAGAACGTGGCTGTACCGATCTGGAAGGCGACAAGGCTGCATGAGGCCTAGCGAACTGTTGTATCGTATCGATATGGCGTTCTGTGGCATGGCTGGATTTTGCGAGCACGTGGGTAAGAGAACATGAAATGGGTCTAGTGATCGTGAGAGGTGTTGAATTTAAAGCGAACATGGTTGACGGCGGAGAAGCGGTGGTGGTGTGGTTTGAGGGGTGGCGTTGGTGCGTGGCTGCAGGGAGTGTATGTGTGCATCGCTTGCGGCGGGGTTTGTGATTTTGTGCTTGTGGTAGTATTCAGCCTTCCCATATAGTCTAGGCGGTTAGGATAGCTGGCTCTCACCCAGCAGAGACCCGGGTTCGAGTCCCGGTGTGGGAACATCTTTTGCTCTTCTTGCTGTGGTTCTCGTGTCTTTCAGCGTGCTTGCAGTGTGGGCTCCGCTTACACGCTGCTACACATGCCGTCCGCGAGCCACGCCACGCCACGCCACACCACGCCGCGCCTGCATGACTGATTGCCAGTCGGTTTCTCGGGACATACATGTACCAGGTCGGAGCGTTGGGTCCGAGGCCGACTCGGGTACCATTCGTATGGATTGTCCGTCAACAGAACGTGGCTGTACCGATCTGGAAGGCGACAAGGCTGCATGAGGCCTAGCGAACTGTTGTATCGTATCGATATGGCGTTCTGTGGCATGGCTGGATTTTTGAGCACGTGGGTAAGAGAACATGAAATGGGTCTAGTGATCGTGAGAGGTGTTGAATTTAAAGCGAACATGGTTGACGGCGGAGAAGCGGTGGTGTGGTGGTTTGAGGGTGGCGTTGGTGCGTGGCTGCAGGGAGTGTATGTGTGCATCGCTTGCGGTGGGTTTGTGATTTTTGTGCTTGGTGGTAGTATTCAGCCTTCCCATATAGTCTAGGCGGTTAGGATAGCTGGCTCTCACCCAGCAGACCCGGGTTCGAGTCCCGGTGTGGGAACATCTTTTGCTCTTCTTGCTGCTGGTTCTCGTGTCTTTCAGCGTGCTTGCAGTGTGGGCTCCGCTTACACGCTGCTACACATGCCGTCCGCGAGCCACGCCACGCCACGCCACACCACGCCGCGCCTGCATGACTGATTGCCAGTCGGTTTCTCGGGACATACATGTACCAGGTCGGAGCGTTGGGTCCGAGGCCGACTCGGGTACCATTCGTATGGATTGTCCGTCAACAGAACGTGGCTGTACCGATCTGGAAGGCGACAAGGCTGCATGAGGCCTAGCGAACTGTTGTATCGTATCGATATGGCGTTCTGTGGCATGGCTGGATTTTGCGAGCACGTGGGTAAGAGAACATGAAATGGGTCTAGTGATCGTGAGAGGTGTTGAATTTAAAGCGAACATGGTTGACGGCGGAGAAGCGGTGGTGTGGTGGTTTGAGGGGTGGCGTTGGTGCGTGGCTGCAGGGAGTGTATGTGTGCATCGCTTGCGGTGGGTTTGTGATTTTGTGCTTGGTGGTAGTATTCAGCCTTCCCATATAGTCTAGGCGGTTAGGATAGCTGGCTCTCACCCAGCAGACCCGGGTTCGAGTCCCGGTGTGGGAACATCTTTTGCTCTTCTTGCTGCTGGTTCTCGTGTCTTTCAGCGTGCTTGCAGTGTGGGCTCCGCTTACACGCTGCTACACATGCCGTCCGCGAGCCACGCCACGCCACGCCACACCACGCCACGCCACACCACGCCGCGCCTGCATGACTGATTGCCAGTCGGTTTCTCGGGACATACATGTACCAGGTCGGAGCGTTGGGTCCGAGGCCGACTCGGGTACCATTCGTATGGATTGTCCGTCAACAGAACGTGGCTGTACCGATCTGGAAGGCGACAAGGCTGCATGAGGCCTAGCGAACTGTTGTATCGTATCGATATGGCGTTCTGTGGCATGGCTGGATTTTGCGAGCACGTGGGTAAGAGAACATGAAATGGGTCTAGTGATCGTGAGAGGTGTTGAATTTAAAGCGAACATGGTTGACGGCGGAGAAGCGGTGGTGTGGTGGTTTGAGGGGTGGCGTTGGTGCGTGGCTGCAGGGAGTGTATGTGTGCATCGCTTGCGGTGGGTTTGTGATTTTGTGCTTGGTGGTAGTATTCAGCCTTCCCATATAGTCTAGGCGGTTAGGATAGCTGGCTCTCACCCAGCAGACCCGGGTTCGAGTCCCGGTGTGGGAAACATCTTTTGCTCTTCTTGCTGCTGGTTCTCGTGTCTTTCAGCGTGCTTGCAGTGTGGGCTCCGCTTACACGCTGCTACACATGCCGTCCGCGAGCCACGCCACGCCACGCCACACCACGCCACGCCACACCACGCCGCGCCTGCATGACTGATTGCCAGTCGGTTTCTCGGGACATACATGTACCAGGTCGGAGCGTTGGGTCCGAGGCCGACTCGGGTACCATTCGTATGGATTGTCCGTCAACAGAACGTGGCTGTACCGATCTGGAAGGCGACAAGGCTGCATGAGGCCTAGCGAACTGTTGTATCGTATCGATATGGCGTTCTGTGGCATGGCTGGATTTTGCGAGCACGTGGGTAAGAGAAACATGAAATGGGTCTAGTGATCGTGAGAGGTGTTGAATTTAAAGCGAACATGGTTGACGGCGGAGAAGCGGTGGTGTGGTGGTTTGAGGGGTGGCGTTGGTGCGTGGCTGCAGGGAGTGTATGTGTGCATCGCTTGCGGTGGGTTTGTGATTTTGTGCTTGGTGGTAGTATTCAGCCTTCCCATATAGTCTAGGCGGTTAGGATAGCTGGCTCTCACCCAGCAGACCCGGGTTCGAGTCCCGGTGTGGGAACATCTTTTGCTCTTCTTGCTGCTGGTTCTCGTGTCTTTCAGCGTGCTTGCAGTGTGGGCTCCGCTTACACGCTGCTACACATGCCGTCCGCGAGCCACGCCACGCCACGCCACACCACGCCGCGCCTGCATGACTGATTGCCAGTCGGTTTCTCGGGACATACATGTACCAGGTCGGAGCGTTGGGTCCGAGGCCGACTCGGGTACCATTCGTATGGATTGTCCGTCAACAGAACGTGGCTGTACCGATCTGGAAGGCGACAAGGCTGCATGAGGCCTAGCGAACTGTTGTATCGTATCGATATGGCGTTCGTGGCATGGCTGGATTTTGTGAGCACGTGGGTAAGAGAACATGAAATGGGTCTAGTGATCGTGAGAGGTGTTGAATTTAAAGCGAACATGGTTGACGGCGGAGAAGCGGTGGTGTGGTGGTTTGAGGGGTGGCGTTGGTGCGTGGCTGCAGGGAGTGTATGTGTGCATCGCTTGCGGTGGGTTTGTGATTTTGTGCTTGGTGGTAGTATTCAGCCTTCCCATATAGTCTAGGCGGTTAGGATAGCTGGCTCTCACCCAGCAGACCCGGGTTCGAGTCCCGGTGTGGGAACATCTTTTGCTCTTCTTGCTGCTGGTTCTCGTGTCTTTCAGCGTGCTTGCAGTGTGGGCTCCGCTTACACGCTGCTACACATGCCGTCCGCGAGCCACGCCACGCCACGCCACACCACGCCGCGCCTGCATGACTGATTGCCAGTCGGTTTCTCGGGACATACATGTACCAGGTCGGAGCGTTGGGTCCGAGGCCGACTCGGGTACCATTCGTATGGATTGTCCGTCAACAGAACGTGGCTGTACCGATCTGGAAGGCGACAAGGCTGCATGAGGCCTAGCGAACTGTTGTATCGTATCGATATGGCGTTCTGTGACATGGCTGGATTTTGTGAGCACGTGGGTAAGAGAACATGAAATGGGTCTAGTGATCGTGAGAGGTGAACTGAGGCAGTTTCTTGGGCTTGTAGTCAAGCAGGACTTGACCGAAGCGCCGATCTTGGCAAGTGGCTGACCAAGATCGTCCGTTCCACGCGTGTGTGACGCACTCGATCGGATGCGAGTTGATGCAGCACGATCACGAGGGTCGTGATCTTGTGGGTTACTATTAGTCGCGTCAGCTAAAACCAGCTGAGCGTAAATATCCCGTACATGACAAGGAGCTCCTTGCCATGAAGTATACACTCGCGAAGTTCCGAGTGTATCTACTTGGGAGTGGACCGTTAGTGGACTACACCGACCACGCTTCACAGCGAACTGCAGTGAAGTCGCCACACATCTCGCAACGGATGGTGAGATGGTTGTCGTTCTTCGCAGAGTACGACTTCCGGGTTGAACACAAACCCGGATGGTTGAACGTCGTGGTCGACGCATTGTCACATCGGCTAGATTATGAGCCGACGCCAATCCGATTGGCGTCGAGAGTGTGAGTGCTCCGTCGTCGTCGTTGATCGACGACGTGAAGGCCGCGTATGCGAGTGACGCAGACGCGAAGCAGTTGCTGAGTTATGTCTCAGCATCTTCCGACGAGGCGCGTCGGGAGTTGGCACCACACCTTCGTGCTCGTGCACATTGTTATCGTGTACACGAAGGACTGCTGCTATACAGCGCAGTGGGCGGCGATGCGAATCACATCGTCGTGCCAAACGATTATGATCTGCGGGTGCGGATCATGTACGAGTACCACGATGCCTCTACGACAGGGCATCCTGGCCGTGAGAAGACATACGTGCTTCTCACGCGTGACTTCTACTGGAATCACCAGTACAAGTGGGTGCGCAAGTACGTACGTGCTTGCGAGGTGTGTCAACGCGTGAAGCCTGCTGTGTTTTCGCAGGCTCCGCTTCAATAACTTCCGACACCGTCGGAGTGTTGGCAGTCCATCTCTATGGACTTTGGCTTTGGTCTTCCGCCTGACAGTAAGCGGAGGACTGGTGTCGTGGTCTTTGTAGACCGATTCAGTAAGATGGTGCATCTTGCTGCAGTGCCGGCTGAAGTGACAGCCGTAGGGGGAGGGCCCGTCGTATTGGGCGCGGACGTGGTGGTCCACGGCTTGCCACCGTCACGTGTGGTCGGCAGCAAACGAGGGAGAGTTATTATCGGTACGGTTGCGGTGTACCCGTATTGGTAATCCCATGTGGAAAAAACAACTCCCTTGCTTCGCTTGGCTCCACTGTGGCATACGCCTTTCTTTTAGCACCAAATCCCGCCAATGGGAGGAAGCGATCGATGGAACACAGAAAACACAAATTCCGGACATAGTCGGATTGTATTTATCTTTTCTGGGCGACTGAGCGCTAAATTTGCATATGCTAGTGGTCCAGTTGCGTTTGTATGTACTTAGGTGCGTGTAGCAACGCTCTGCGTGTTGTCAGGGCCCTGGTAGTAGCGCTGTTGGAAGTCAAGCGCAGAGACTTTAGAGATTTAGACAATTGGAAAATTCAAACTGCTTGATGAACCCTCACTAGTGAGCTTCAAGGCCACCGACAGGCATAACGCAATCAAACAAGCTTGTCCAGACGCTTACCTTAAAGCCAGACGTCGCTCTATGCGCTTGGATAGAGATTCCGCTCTGTATTTGTGTTGCCCTTTCGGCCTAATCCTAATATGTAATCCTAATCATGTATACAAACATCAAGTGGACTATGATCCGTTACGGATCTCTCTGCATGCAAAGCGACGCTTCCTAGATCGCCGATTCTTCCCAGGCGACTATCCACGGGTCGGTGCACCTTCCCAGACGGTCACCGATCGTTCAAACAGTTGCCGAGGCTTCCTGAGAGTCGCTCCAACCGCCGCCGAGCGTTCGCACCGAAGCCTGTCAGTTGTAGGCCGCTGAATGTGAAGCGGCTCGATCCCATTATTACTAATAAGGTCCCCGGCTTGAGCGACTTCTTGACTGTAACCAAGGCTCAGTGATCGCTTGGTAGTGAAGTGTCCTGGTCTCGCTCCCCACAAAGACACTGCCCATTACGTGACCGAGCGTTCGTAGCTTGAGTATTTTGAGCGTAGTCGCATCCTTGTACTCCAACTTTCGTCAGCAACGAAGAAATCACTATACCACAACTACGACAACTACTACTTCCAAGCCTGCGTGGCGTTGACTAATTTTCATATCCGCTTTAACCCTCTCCACCGAGTCGACAGCAAAAATTACGCTTGCTACCTGCAACGGCAGGCGTGAGATCGGGGAGAGTATTCGCACCCACCACCAGGACAGTCAGCAGTGTTACCGGGAGAATCGCCACAACCGCGTTGCTACGCTCTTTGCTGTCCACCGTGAGCGCGCCAACCGACCCCGTGCGTGCAACATCCATCGCGAATCTCCAGGTGTCGGTGGTGCCCGCCGTACTCCCCGTGGTCGTCCTCGCCGTCGCCTGAAGTCGACACCCTTGGCTACCCCTCTGCCGGATTCCAATCCAACTCGTCCGCGGACGAAATCGATCTTTCCTCCGTAATAGGAAGAGGCAGTCAATGTGTTGGTAGCTGCTAGCGAGACTCAGCGTGTCGACAGAAACGTAGCTATCACCGAGAAGATTGAGCGATCGCGTGCCCAATTCCCGGGCTCGTATATCGCCCCATGCTCGAATATCTGCATAATACTCAATCAAAATGTGCGCATTCAACGATTTTTGCTTTAATTTGATCGATATCTAGACTTAGATCGTTTATCCACAAACTGACTCTGAGACTAAGTCATACGACCGCATGCAGCGCGGTGTCGAATTTGTTGCGGTTAACGGCTACCTACACCCATGTTTGCGCACTGCTGCAAACTCGCCTACGGATCCCGTGCCGATGTTGCCACTAGACCCGCGGTAGGAGCCAAAATACAGTAATATCCTCCCTACATAACGGAATCACGAGATGCGATATCATCCTAAAGCTGAGTCACATGCAAATATGTAGATAGCATCGGCAGCTTACTTGTCTTGCTATAGCTCTCCTAGCTCCATGCCCCGTTGCGTATGCCATTGCTGGCTCCGCGTAAGTAGTTGCTCTCGTCGCAACTCCATCTTTCGATTAACGTTGTTTGATAGCATAGTGCCCGGTTTTGTCGCTGTGTCTTTATTCCATCATTGACATTGATGAGAAGCGTGCGAAGCTCCTCCTGTATCGGGTTCCTGTCATTTTTGTTACATGTATACTTTCAGTACTCTGGGATAGTATCCCAAAGACCATTGAATACGACGAATGGAATGTTTTAGCGCTCCGCTTTGAGTAGGATAACGCCTCAGCCCATTGAATACTTTGTTTCGTCATGGTGGGATATCGTTTCCAACCTTTCGGCGCTTCATACACCACCAGCCCTAAGTAATCGAGTTGCTATCGAATGCACATCCACCATCGCGGTATCCCTGCAGTACAATGAAGCGCATTCCAATTCAAAACAGGGTGATTCTACACAATGTTTGCTGCTTCAACGTCTGCCCATTCGGGTAGTAGCCATTCTATAGAAAAGCTCTGAGCGAGGGCATGCCGCCAGATAGGCACCGCATGACGGGCAACACTGCGGATCCTCTGCGCATAGGTTAGGACCACGATGAGCATTGCCTTGTGGTTGTTGGAGTACAATGATGGAAAAAGAAGGTAGGTATTGCCCTTGAACAACAGTACGACCAGTCCGCATGTACAGCTGTCCAATAGGTATCTTAACGATACATTGGCCTCCAATTGCTTCCAGTATTTGATGTCCCGATGAGCCAAAGTACGTAATTTTCCAATAGATAGGTGGTCTTGTTGCTAGTGTCCGCTCGTACTCATGCTGAAATACGCCTCAGCAGTTTTGTGAGTGGGGACAATATATATCATCCCATCATGTTGTAATTGTCGTTGGATCTGTCAGATTTGATAGTTCCGGTAGTGTGTGGATATCTAACTCCCGAAATGTGGCTGCAGCCCACCCGGGGACCTATTGGGGAATGTGAGCTGGATATAGGCCCACATCCGTGTCACAGTGACGCTTCCACCAGATGCATCGGAGCCAAACAACAAATTGTATCACACTATATACTGCTACGTCTCTTCGCAGCGCCTCGAGAAACGATGGCTCTTTTTGAATACTCGCAATATCACCAATCTAACTACTGTGTATTCCCCCAAATCTGGTCCGCGATGCGAACCATGGGTCGACAGATGTCTCCCGAATCCACTGGTGTCCACATTTCCCGATGCGAAAAAACGGGGGCTTGTGCTATCGTACTAGCAATGGCAGAGATGAATATGTCCTGATCTGGTAACAATTGCTCGAGAGCAACGTGATAGTACAAAAACAAGCATTTCATTGAGTACGCAAACGTCACATTCCGGTTGCGATAGTCCGAATCGATGGTCTTGCTTATCTGGAGCCGCGATCGAGCAAATAACGCAGTTCTCCGACCACCTTGAGTCAAATCGGTGTTTGACTACATTTGTATGCAGCACATGCAGATGTGTTCGCCAATAGAACCGCCTAAGTGAATCGTTCCAATGACTGTCCGAGATCATTGTAATTTCATCCGACATAATGGTCTGGCGATTCTAATATTTTAACCTTTGTCGCGCAATCCACCGTCGTCGTTGGTCTTGGCGAACACGTCTCCGGAGATACTGCAACGTGTTACCAAATTCTAATCTTCATTCTTCGCCGATAATTACAATTTATCAAATACTTGCCACGTTGCGTATGACGCTCGCATCATTAGAGAATGACACGCCTTAGCTGCCTCATCAACACATGGCAGGGCAAGATGCTTATGCGAATGACATACCCTCGCTTTATGTGAACCAGTAGGATGCGTTAAGATTAGCCTTGGTGTGCCTCCATAGCAATGTCCAATTTCTATCGGTGAATGGGTCGTTGACGTTACTCTAGACACGACCAGAGAAGACCATCCAATCGCTCACTACAAATAAGGCTACAGAGAGATTGGGGATACCTCGACTAACACTATGGACATGCTGATCCCGGTACGATGGTGGTATAAGAGACACCGAGGTAATGATACTTGGTACGAGTGCACGCATCGTCGAGTTGCAGATGAATTTGAGGCTGTTTGTGTCCCGGTTTTTCCAACCCAATTGCAGAGGAGAAACCGTCAGCGGGATCGTATCGTTCTCTGGACGACAATATTAGTGGAAGGAATTCGCGGATGCAACAGCCGACGAATATTGGACGAAGCCGCAGCACGTAGTTGCCTCCGATACATGTTTACGCTTCAACATGGCTACACGCTTGAACTGGCTACTGCATGTACAGAATGTGGTCGTTATCGTTCGCTTCGAAGGTGAAAGGAGAGTTCTTTTTGGCACCACCGCCAATGTGTGCCGATTTTTGCAACGTGGGGCAGTACTGAACTGACAAACCTACGGATATGCAAATAAGAAGTGCACAGTACGGATGGCAACCAGCCCAGTGTAGCACGAGGACTCGGTAGTGTCGCTGAAGCGGGCTCTGACCAAGCTCAGGGTAGCTGGGCAATGCAATCGGTCGACGGGCCAGTGGTCACAGGTCAGCGTTTTATTCACCGGACCGGCATCACATCAACACAATGGGAGCTTCAGGCACTGTTAGCGGGGCTAGTCCTGCCGGTGAACAGATTTGTGACAACAAAAGTGCAATTATATTGTTTGAGAAGACCCGAGTGTACATAGAAGGAAACCAATGGCTGCTCAAGTTTCGGGGCCCGCATCATATCGAACTCCGGTCACTCATTCGTGCTATGGATAAGCAAGGTACGATGACTGCACAATTGGCTCAGTCGCACCGTGAGAACGACTTCACAACGGTTGAACGACTGTACCAATGTCTTTTTCCAAACCTGATACAATCTGTCAGCTTTGCCTTTCTTGATGCCCTTGTATTTGCCTTTGAGTTGGAGTTGAGTCCTCGTAAGAAGTCGAGTTCCCATCTCAGTACAAATGCCACCAACATACCGAAGTTTAAAGTCAGATGACCAGTTCACAGCAACCAACATCCATTGGAGATCGTGTGGTGTGATCGACACCAGTGTCCGATCGTTGGCTCTATCCGATCTTGATTTGGCCGTTTGGCCCCATTCTACTACACAATGCAGTGGAGGATCCAGTTTAGCTGCGAATCGAATCAAGTGCGCCTCCCATGTACGTACATGTGACGGAGGTCTAATCGGGTCTACCAGTGGGTTGTCGTGAGTTCGGCCTGGTTCTGATACGACTCAAGTCGTTCCACAAGCACATGATAGACAGGCAACCCCGGGCTATTATGGAAACGCAGCGCCTCTTGGGATCTGTGAATATTTGCGTCAATTTCACAGCTTTCTAGACCCGAAACCATCGATCCTATCGTAATACACCGCAAGTGGGGTTGAGAAGGGTAGATGGAGAACCGTTCGCGCGACTTGGCGGATATAAGTGTCGGCTTGACCGGCAATCGAAATGGCACTTCCCAGAATCATTCGATAGCGTAGTCTAGGTACTCAAATGCAGTTCACAAGATAGCGGAATGGGTTAAGCGACAAGCGGAGTTGTTGAATACGGTGAGTGTCCTCTACCAGCCGTGTCCAGTAGGGGAAATCGTTGCTTCCCATAGATCGTACCCACCTTGATAAACGCCCAGATGTTTGAATCCTTCTGCAGGGGGCATCACTTAAACTGGGGCGGGGTACCCATGCCATCGTTAAGCTCTACAGCATTAGTGGTCCGAGTTATCGGGGAGGTACATCATAAAAGATTTTGCAGCACCGAAAACACCTCCTTTCAATATTTTCCGGTAACCAAAGTGGTTACTGCAGCCCTGGCATGGATTCCGCGCTGGAAAGTTGTCACACCCAACCGATCGTCAACAAACAATGTGCTGCTAATGCCGATTTCGTGGCCTTCCTGGTGATTGACGATAGACACCGGGTCTGGACATTGCGCGAGTTGTTTTTGCAAACAGTTCATATAACACGCGATGTGAAGGATCGATAGGATGGGTCCTTGGCCAATGGCAAACTCTCGAAATCCGGTTGAGAGCCACCCAAATGCTGTACGGACATCCGCCACACCATGTTGCAGTAAATTCATCATGAGTCGTCGGGGTACATCTGGAACACCCAATCCTCGGTATATTAGATCCATACACCAGCGAGAAATCCGATCGAAACACTTGCGGCAATCTTTAGAAACCATGAGTAAGCTTTCGTGGTTTGATAAAGCTCGCTCGATCAGTAGTGCTACCAATAACGCAGCGTCAATGACGGTCCGGTTGTTTTTGAAGCCATGCTGCATTCCACAAAGCGGAATACCTGGTTCAACATAGTGTTTTAACACAAGTAAGATATCTAGTGCCGCTTGCACCGGGATGGGTCTCCAAGGCGGAAGGCCTTTGGAGTTATCCAGAGTCGGATCCACCGTGGTCGCTTTCGGCAAGAAGATCTTTTGCTTCCGTCGAACAATCGGAGGAGCTCTACCAGTCCGTAAAATTAGCTCGATCACTCGCCTTGCTCGAGCTCGGATACGTTCCGGCGTTGCAAACCACATTTCTTGAGAGATGCCACCATATCCTGGAGCCACGTGCTTCTTCAGCTGACGGTCTATAGACTGTTGCATTTCCCGGTCGTACGTGTAATTTTCCCACTGATGGCCTTCCTGCTGCCAAAATGCAGCATTGCGACCTCCGCGCTGAATATCCGGCAGTATCCAGTCTTTGGCAAACTGGGGTAATGATTCTGCGTCCTCCGGTGACAATGTATTGATTCACCGGGGGTACTCAGTTTTCTCGGCAGGAGGTATCCAATTATCTAGAAGTTTAGTGAGTCCCTTCTGCACTTCGTCGCGATCTTGAAGCGACCTTCGAAAGCCACACCATCTTTTGCAGACCCAATGGAAGATGAGCTTAGACCTCCGGACCCGGTTGCCAGTGATTCACGCAGCCTGGCACTGAAAAGCGTCATGCGCGGCCCTAGCACCTGCAGTGCAGGATCAACACCATCCTCCCGTGTAGATCATGGTTTAAACTGTGAAGAGACAGAGCTGAATCAAAGTGATGTATACTATTCGCTACAAAGTCGTTCAAACACGCCTCGTGGAAATTCTGAAGGATCTGTGCAGCACACCGGGCATACTACAACTCCTAAAAGTACAAGGCCAGTGGTGAACGCCTCTGTCCAGCTCACGACTCCAGTCTACACCCAACCGCAAGCAGCGTAGACAACCTTCGGTCAATTCGAGGCAAGTGTCAACTCGTCAGAAGAAAAAAACAGCGAACAAGTACAAGTCGTGGTTGGTCGTCGGGATTGGAACGTCGTAGTCATACCCTAGAGCCTCCAGAGGCTCCTCTCAGCGGCGAGCGTGATCTAAACTCGGATCTAGCGAGAAGATATGAGCGCACTCCGAAGCCTGGAATTCGTCTCGAGTCCGACCCACCACGACTATTTACAACCCGGCGTCAACACAGACCTGAGTAGTTGCCAGTTTGTGAAGTTGTTTCCACGTCCTACGTTCTGGTATCTCTCAGATAAAGAACTTGAAAACAAACACGCCGCGTTCGCCTATTGCAAGCGATGCAATATGACGATATCGTTTAAGACTGCCTACCACAAAGTATCTGAACAAATGACTAAGCTTCATAGTCGTGAGCTAAATGAATTCATCAGAGATTCAGCTCAGCAACTGCATCGACGACTGTTTGCAGAAGTTGCTGACGCTCTTCGAAAAATAACCGGCGAAGAACAAAAGCATTTTAACATGCTTCTGGCAAAGTGGATTGCTAGTCATTTTCGTCCGTTGATATTTGTGGAGGACGAGGGCTTTGTTGAGTTTATTGTTTTCATCACGGAGACGCTCTGTCGCATCATGGTGATCATCCTAAAGCGACCTGAGTTGCGTGGTTGCATTATTTCAGTTGCTGGAGATTCAAGACTTCACGTTCGCAGTTGCATTGAGCAAGCCTGCGTATTCATCTCGTTTACTAGCAATATCTAGACTGCTAGAAATGCACGAAGCTACATTGCTTTTACCATTCACTAAGTTGATGAAAACTTCCAGTCTCAAAAAAATAAATTGGAGGTGAGGGAGCTGCGAGGCATCCACACTGGTGAGGTGATTACAAACATGCTGGACGGAATTATGAGAGAATGGGGACACCAGAAGTCCCTGCAGCCACGCACCAACGCCACCCCACAAACCACCACACCACCGCTTCTCCGCCGTCAACCATGTTCGCTTTAAATTCAACACCTCTCACAATCACTAGACCCATTTCATGTTCTCTTACCCACGTGCTCACAAAATCCAGCCATGTCACAGAGCGCCATATCGATACGATACAACAGTTCGCTAGGCCTCATGCAGCCTTGTCGCCTTCCAGATCGGTACAGCCACGTTCTGTTGACGGACAATCCATACGAATGGTACCCGAGTCGGCCTCGGACCCAACGCTCCGACCTGGTACATGTATGTCCCGAGAAACCGACTGGCAATCAGTCATGCAGGCGCGGCGTGGCGTGGCGTGGCGTGGCTCGCGGACGGCATGTGTAGCAGCGTGTAAGCGGAGCCCATGCTGCAAGCACGCTGAAAGACACGAGAACCAGCAGCAAGAAGAGCAAAAGATGTTCCCACACCGGGACTCGAACCCGGGTCTGCTGGGTGAGAGCCAGCTATCCTAACCGCCTAGACTATATGGGAAGGCTGAATACTACCACCAAGCACAAAATCACAAACCCACCGCAAGCGATGCACACATACACTCCCTGCAGCCACGCACCAACGCCACCCCTCAAACCACCACACCACCGCTTCTCCGCCGTCAACCATGTTCGCTTTAAATTCAACACCTCTCACGATCACTAGACCCATTTCATGTTCTCTTACCCACGTGCTCACAAAATCCAGCCATGCCACAGAACGCCATATCGATACGATACAACAGTTCGCTAGGCCTCATGCAGCCTTGTCGCCTTCCAGATCGGTACAGCCACGTTCTGTTGACGGACAATCCATACGAATGGTACCCGAGTCGGCCTCGGACCCAACGCTCCGACCTGGTACATGTATGTCCCGAGAAACCGACTGGCAATCAGTCATGCAGGCGCGGCGTGGTGTGGCGTGGCGTGGCTCGCGGACGGCATGTGTAGCAGCGTGTAAGCGGAGCCCACACTGCAAGCACGCTGAAAGACACGAGAACCAGCAGCAAGAAGAGCAAAAGATGTTCCCACACCGGGACTCGAACCCGGGTCTGCTGGGTGAGAGCCAGCTATCCTAACCGCCTAGACTATATGGGAAGGCTGAATACTACCACCAAGCACAAAATCACAAACCCACCGCAAGCGATGCACACATACACTCCCTGCAGCCACGCACCAACGCCACCCCTCAAACCACCACACCACCGCTTCTCCGCCGTCAACCATGTTCGCTTTAAATTCAACACCTCTCACGATCACTAGACCCATTTCATGTTCTCTTACCCACGTGCTCACAAAATCCAGCCATGCCACAGAACGCCATATCGATACGATACAACAGTTCGCTAGGCCTCATGCAGCCTTGTCGCCTTCCAGATCGGTACAGCCACGTTCTGTTGACGGACAATCCATACGAATGGTACCCGAGTCGGCCTCGGACCCAACGCTCCGACCTGGTACATGTATGTCCCGAGAAACCGACTGGCAATCAGTCATGCAGGCGCGGCGTGGTGTGGCGTGGCGTGGCGTGGCTCGCGGACGGCATGTGTAGCAGCGTGTAAGCGGAGCCCACACTGCAAGCACGCTGAAAGACACGAGAACCAGCAGCAAGAAGAGCAAAAGATGTTCCCACACCGGGACTCGAACCCGGGTCTGCTGGGTGAGAGCCAGCTATCCTAACCGCCTAGACTATATGGGAAGGCTGAATACTACCACCAAGCACAAAATCACAAACCCACCGCAAGCGATGCACACATACACTCCCTGCAGCCACGCACCAACGCCACCCCTCAAACCACCACACCACCGCTTCTCCGCCGTCAACCATGTTCGCTTTAAATTCAACACCTCTCACGATCACTAGACCCATTTCATGTTCTCTTACCCACGTGCTCGCAAAATCCAGCCATGCCACAGAACGCCATATCGATACGATACAACAGTTCGCTAGGCCTCATGCAGCCTTGTCGCCTTCCAGATCGGTACAGCCACGTTCTGTTGACGGACAATCCATACGAATGGTACCCGAGTCGGCCTCGGACCCAACGCTCCGACCTGGTACATGTATGTCCCGAGAAACCGACTGGCAATCAGTCATGCAGGCGCGGCGTGGCGTGGCGTGGCGTGGCGTGGCGTGGCTCGCGGACGGCATGTGTAGCAGCGTGTAAGCGGAGCCCACACTGCAAGCACGCTGAAAGACACGAGAACCAGCAGCAAGAAGAGCAAAAGATGTTCCCACACCGGGACTCGAACCCGGGTCTGCTGGGTGAGAGCCAGCTATCCTAACCGCCTAGACTATATGGGAAGGCTGA
Organism: Phytophthora cactorum; assembly: GCA_016864655.1. Taxonomy (NCBI): domain Eukaryota; phylum Oomycota; class Peronosporomycetes; order Peronosporales; family Peronosporaceae; genus Phytophthora; species Phytophthora cactorum. The sequence continues at coordinate 56,262 of NHQK01000130.1, read as the reverse complement.
ATACTACCACCAAGCACAAAATCACAAACCCACCGCAAGCGATGCACACATACACTCCCTGCAGCCACGCACCAACGCCACCCCTCAAACCACCACACCACCGCTTCTCCGCCGTCAACCATGTTCGCTTTAAATTCAACACCTCTCACGATCACTAGACCCATTTCATGTTCTCTTACCCACGTGCTCACAAAATCCAGCCATGCCACAGAACGCCATATCGATACGATACAACAGTTCGCTAGGCCTCATGCAGCCTTGTCGCCTTCCAGATCGGTACAGCCACGTTCTGTTGACGGACAATCCATACGAATGGTACCCGAGTCGGCCTCGGACCCAACGCTCCGACCTGGTACATGTATGTCCCGAGAAACCGACTGGCAATCAGTCATGCAGGCGCGGCGTGGTGTGGCGTGGCGTGGCGTGGCTCGCGGACGGCATGTGTAGCAGCGTGTAAGCGGAGCCCACACTGCAAGCACGCTGAAAGACACGAGAACCAGCAGCAAGAAGAGCAAAAGATGTTCCCACACCGGGACTCGAACCCGGGTCTGCTGGGTGAGAGCCAGCTATCCTAACCGCCTAGACTATATGGGAAGGCTGAATACTACCACCAAGCACAAAATCACAAACCCACCGCAAGCGATGCACACATACACTCCCTGCAGCCACGCACCAACGCCACCCCTCAAACCACCACACCACCGCTTCTCCGCCGTCAACCATGTTCGCTTTAAATTCAACACCTCTCACGATCACTAGACCCATTTCATGTTCTCTTACCCACGTGCTCACAAAATCCAGCCATGCCACAGAACGCCATATCGATACGATACAACAGTTCGCTAGGCCTCATGCAGCCTTGTCGCCTTCCAGATCGGTACAGCCACGTTCTGTTGACGGACAATCCATACGAATGGTACCCGAGTCGGCCTCGGACCCAACGCTCCGACCTGGTACATGTATGTCCCGAGAAACCGACTGGCAATCAGTCATGCAGGCGCGGCGTGGTGTGGCGTGGCGTGGCGTGGCTCGCGGACGGCATGTGTAGCAGCGTGTAAGCGGAGCCCACACTGCAAGCACGCTGAAAGACACGAGAACCAGCAGCAAGAAGAGCAAAAGATGTTCCCACACCGGGACTCGAACCCGGGTCTGCTGGGTGAGAGCCAGCTATCCTAACCGCCTAGACTATATGGGAAGGCTGAATACTACCACCAAGCACAAAATCACAAACCCACCGCAAGCGATGCACACATACACTCCCTGCAGCCACGCACCAACGCCACCCCTCAAACCACCACACCACCGCTTCTCCGCCGTCAACCATGTTCGCTTTAAATTCAACACCTCTCACGATCACTAGACCCATTTCATGTTCTCTTACCCACGTGCTCACAAAATCCAGCCATGCCACAGAACGCCATATCGATACGATACAACAGTTCGCTAGGCCTCATGCAGCCTTGTCGCCTTCCAGATCGGTACAGCCACGTTCTGTTGACGGACAATCCATACGAATGGTACCCGAGTCGGCCTCGGACCCAACGCTCCGACCTGGTACATGTATGTCCCGAGAAACCGACTGGCAATCAGTCATGCAGGCGCGGCGTGGTGTGGCGTGGCGTGGCGTGGCTCGCGGACGGCATGTGTAGCAGCGTGTAAGCGGAGCCCACACTGCAAGCACGCTGAAAGACACGAGAACCAGCAGCAAGAAGAGCAAAAGATGTTCCCACACCGGGACTCGAACCCGGGTCTGCTGGGTGAGAGCCAGCTATCCTAACCGCCTAGACTATATGGGAAGGCTGAATACTACCACCAAGCACAAAATCACAAACCCACCGCAAGCGATGCACACATACACTCCCTGCAGCCACGCACCAACGCCACCCCTCAAACCACCACACCACCGCTTCTCCGCCGTCAACCATGTTCGCTTTAAAATTCAACACCTCTCACGATCACTAGACCCATTTTGTTCTCTTACCCACGTGCTCACAAAATCCAGCCATGCCACAGAACGCCATATCGATACGATACAACAGTTCGCTAGGCCTCATGCAGCCTTGTCGCCTTCCAGATCGGTACAGCCACGTTCTGTTGACGGACAATCCATACGAATGGTACCCGAGTCGGCCTCGGACCCAACGCTCCGACCTGGTACATGTATGTCCCGAGAAACCGACTGGCAATCAGTCATGCAGGCGCGGCGCGGCGTGGCGTGGCGTGGCGTGGCTCGCGGACGGCATGTGTAGCAGCGTGTAAGCGGAGCCCATGCTGCAAGCACGCTGAAAGACACGAGAACCAGCAGCAAGAAGAGCAAAAGATGTTCCCACACCGGGACTCGAACCCGGGTCTGCTGGGTGAGAGCCAGCTATCCTAACCGCCTAGACTATATGGGAAGGCTGAATACTACCACCAAGCACAAAATCACAAACCCACCGCAAGCGATGCACACATACACTCCCTGCAGCCACGCACCAACGCCACCCCTCAAACCACCACACCACCGCTTCTCCGCCGTCAACCATGTTCGCTTTAAATTCAACACCTCTCACGATCACTAGACCCATTTCATGTTCTCTTACCCACGTGCTCACAAAATCCAGCCATGCCACAGAACGCCATATCGATACGATACAACAGTTCGCTAGGCCTCATGCAGCCTTGTCGCCTTCCAGATCGGTACAGCCACGTTCTGTTGACGGACAATCCATACGAATGGTACCCGAGTCGGCCTCGGACCCAACGCTCCGACCTGGTACATGTATGTCCCGAGAAACCGACTGGCAATCAGTCATGCAGGCGCGGCGTGGTGTGGCGTGGCGTGGCGTGGCTCGCGGACGGCATGTGTAGCAGCGTGTAAGCGGAGCCCATGCTGCAAGCACGCTGAAAGAGACACGAGAACCAGCAGCAAGAAGAGCAAAAGATGTTCCCACACCGGGACTCGAACCCGGGTCTGCTGGGTGAGAGCAGCTATCCTAACCGCCTAGACTATATGGGAAGGCTGAATACTACCACCAAGCACAAAATCACAAACCCACCGCAAGCGATGCACACATACACTCCCTGCAGCCACGCACCAACGCCACCCCTCAAACCACCACACCACCGCTTCTCCGCCGTCAACCATGTTCGCTTTTAAATTCAACACCTCTCACGATCACTAGACCCATTTCATGTTCTCTTACCCACGTGCTCACAAAATCCAGCCATGCCACAGAACGCCATATCGATACGATACAACAGTTCGCTAGGCCTCATGCAGCCTTGTCGCCTTCCAGATCGGTACAGCCACGTTCTGTTGACGGACAATCCATACGAATGGTACCCGAGTCGGCCTCGGACCCAACGCTCCGACCTGGTACATGTATGTCCCGAGAAACCGACTGGCAATCAGTCATGCAGGCGCGGCGTGGTGTGGCGTGGCGTGGCGTGGCTCGCGGACGGCATGTGTAGCAGCGTGTAAGCGGAGCCCATGCTGCAAGCACGCTGAAAGACACGAGAACCAGCAGCAAGAAGAGCAAAAGATGTTCCCACACCGGGACTCGAACCCGGGTCTGCTGGGTGAGAGCCAGCTATCCTAACCGCCTAGACTATATGGGAAGGCTGAATACTACCACCAAGCACAAAATCACAAACCCACCGCAAGCGATGCACACATACACCAGTATTGTACATGATTCGTTCGGGATTCAAGATCAAACAATGGTTAAAGCTGGAAAACGCTTGGATGTTTGTCACGCTCCGTTTATGGCCCACGAGCTTCATCTAGTTCTTTCAGGTGCACTATTGAAGCAGAAAAAATCGTCGGATAGCGTCATTCCACCATGGGCTGATTTTGTTGGTGCTGAGCCAGGAGTAATTGCGAATGAGCATGAGATTGATGACACTTTAAGTGAAGATGAGCGGGCAGACATGGATACAATTCGTGATGGGGAAATTGACGAAATGCTCGAGTTCGTTAACAAGACTCTGCGCACCCTGGAAAAAAATGACATGGAAGCCGTCCGCGACATTGTTCAAACATATCGCTCCCTATGTGTCTATTTTCGCAAGTCTACTAAAGCACGAAGCTGTATAGACGACATACAGAAGCCCAAACTGCGTATTCCTGCCAGTATGTGTCAATTTAATTATCGATTGTCCTACTCGGTGGAACAGTAGCTGGATAATGCTGAAAAGGTGCATTCGTCTGGTGCCGGCGTTGGATAAGATTTTTTATCATTAATTTTCTGTCGAGGGGCCGGTGGAGTTTAAAGACATGCAGAATAAACTCGTGAACCCTCAACACAAGGACTGGCTGGCAATCAAATGCCTTGCTGTTTTGCTGAAGCCCTTAGCAACGGCGTCGAAGTGGTTAGGTGGGCAAATTTATCCGACGCTTCCTCTTGTTATGCCAGCTATTGATGCGCTCGAAGATGTTCTGAACGACCACTACTTATTTGATGATGTTTTAAACGTTGCTGGAAACGAAACCTACGTTGATGGGACAAGAGTGATTATGAAAGATTGCCATGCAGTAATTAAACGACTATTTGCCTCCCGTTTTTCAATTTTGAAGTCGAAAAATCTCATATGGATTGCGTATTTGGATCCTCGAGTAGCAAGTGCTATGAATCACTTCAACCTAGAAGAGGAGCCCGGTGCCCAGGCCAGTCTCATCAAAGCAGCCGTAGAGCTGCATGAATATCCTTTCCCGTCACTGACAACAAGCTATACACCCGGAAAAACGAAAAAAAACTACCTGATCGCGTCACCGCGCGTATGTTTGGAAAGAAAAAACGCGCCACAACACCGCTGCAAAAAAGCGGTTCATGATGCGTTTGAAGCCTATCTGACTATGGCCAAGTCTCTGATGACAGGAGACGATGAAAGTGACGATGAAGACGATTCCAATCCTTTCGATTGGTGGCGCGTGAACAAAGTAGCGTATCCCCACCTTAGTAAACTAGCACGGAAGTGGCTTGGCGCGGAGGCGACAAGCGTTCCGTCGGAGAGGGCTTTCTCTATCGATGGCAATATTATCACCACAAAGAGAAGCTCTCTGACGCGTGACCTCATCCGTGATCTCGTCTTAATTACTGAAAACACTAATCGAAAACAGCCGCTTCCTCGCCGAAAGAAGCAGAACGAATTTGCCCACCCTACCACACCAGTGTTGGAATGAAAACTTCTTCGGTTGACTAGTAAAAATGTAAGCTGATCCAAGCATTCCAGGTGCGATAGTATAGCTTTAAAAGCTATTAACAGTGTAGTTTTACTCGCAATATTGTATTTCATGGTGTACACTGTAGCATGCTTAGCTACAATCCTCTGCTGCTCGACTTGATTCTTACCACATACACTCTTCAACATCTACTCGTCGTTCTTGTACTGGTGTACCTCCACCGACTGCGTATAGATTTCACCGGAGATTCTCCAAGGGCATGCATTTCATCTTGTGACGTGGCTACCCATTCATTCTTAGGAATTGGCTGAACGAAGAAGTTTGAATGGCTAACTGTAAACTGGCTTGGCTCATTTGGTGTGTGGACCACGCAGAAAGGGGTAAGGAAGTGGTAAATGTGGTAAACCAGCTCCGATGACTGGTAAAAATATTTAAGAAACGTTTGCAAACAACGGCAGCACTAGGGGGGGAGGGGGGCACCTTCGTCCAACGTACTACCCAGAAAGCGTTTAAGATCACCGGAGGAAAACCAATGCTATCGCAGTTCGCTAGCTTTCTGACGCTCTTTGGTTTGCCGCCAATTTCGCCGAACACGCATAATAGCAGACCATTGTCGACACACTGCATTCACCCAGTATTTCCAATCGTCAACCCGCAGAGTGGTTGGTGCCGATCAAGCAACGACAACAACTTATGGGTGTGTGCTGCATGAGCACAGCCGTTCACAAGTTCCTGGGATATACGAACCCATCGAGGCCAGCATATTGCTCGCATTGATTGGATCATGTCATCAACGCGGAGATTTGGTATCTCCAGCAATAGTTTTATTTAGCGAAGTTGGGCTGTACACATGTTGCTATACCTGATGCTAGTTGCTCTCGCTAACAATCGCGTTGATTGGTTCGATTCACCCCACATGCGTTTAGCACTTTTATGAAGACACGAGTTCATGTTCTCTATAACTTGCTCGAGTCATGTCACTATTTCTTCTTCTGAGAAGCGGGACGGATCAATATCGTTGATCAATGCAATGTCCCGATCGTTCAAAAGATGCTCCGTAAACCCAGTAAATTCGCTCATCTCCTCTGCCGTCTTCATCCGAGTATTCACTACATTGATGGGTGTAATGTGACGAATCGTGTATGACCGCATTCACATCGTAATATCACGAACGGCGTCCCAATGTGGTCACCAATCACGAGACGATTAATCCAAATTTCTCTTCGTACTACAACCGATTCGTGCTCACCTGAGATGTAATATCGTCAAGAGCAGTTTGATGCCATCTCTTGAGTATGGGTAGCGATTGGTGTCCGGGTGTCGTGTTTTGAAGGTGGATAGCATCCCGAGTGAGCTTATCCACTCTGCAAAGCGGTTACTCATACGCCGGGCCTGTGCCGAGCGTTCTGACCTACCATGACGATCGGTAGTTCCATCAGGAATCTTGTTGGATTCACCAGCAATAATCACTCTGGTGCTATCTTCATCTCGGTGCAACTTGATCCTGAATCGATTCCCATTCTTTGAACGTTTCATCCTGGCATCGCTCCAGTGTGTGATGCATATAGGTACAAAGTTCTTGCCCGACCAAGCCGTACTTGAACACGCATCGAACGCTGGCTGCGAAAATAACATATATTCTGTTTGACGGGATTGTAACTTGAGCAACTTAAAGGTAGTATTGTCCTTGTTCGCTGATGGTCGTCAGCGATCTCCGAGAAATCACTACACCACAACTGCCCCTGTCGCAATGGAAGCCACGACACTGGTGCCCGTTGTGACACTCCCGCATTCTTCGAATTTCACCCCGGGCCCCACGATGACCAAAGGGGGCTTGAACCGAGCCATTGACAGGGCGTTCAAGGCCCTGGTACCACGCCGTGCTCGGGAACATGAGCGTCCGCAGGTACGTTATCCCATCTTCACCTTCCATCCTCGTCCCTGCCCTCATCACCTCGTATCCGTCTCTGTGAATCTCGTCAGGGCGACACCGACCATTCAAACACTCAGCAACCTCCAGAAGCCGCGCCACCAGCGCCGCCCGGAACGTCGGCCCCAATGGATCCTACTCCAGCGCCGTCCGCACCTTCGGAAGCACCCCCAGCGCTTCCTGCTGCGACTGAAGTTCCGGCTGAGCCACCAGCAGCACCACCGATGCCTGCTGACGCTTCAGCACCCGTCACCGATGCTTCGCTGCAGGCCATGCTCGTCGAGAGTTCTGAAGCGCCGATCGATCAGATGATGACGTTGATGATCCCGTACTTGACCGCGATAGTTTGTCACCAAGTCCAGCTTCACGTTTCGTCCCTGGTCTCATCACCTTCGCCCATGCCGCGCCAAGCTTCGGACGGCACCCCCGAGCATTTGCTTTCAGTAGTCGTCGTTTCACACGCGTCTATGTCTTCTTTCTTTTAATCCATCTTCCACAGCGTAATCTTGTTCACGTTTTCATCAAATGCATATACAAATGTTGGTGCAGTAACTTGTTTCGTCTGGTACCACAGGCTGCACCGCCCTGTGGACAGTTCATACGTTACTTGGTCACGCTAATCCTCGTCGGCGACTTGAACCATCTGCAGCTCGCAAATAGACGTATAACAGGCCACCGCATGATAGATTGGATGCTGGTTCCCATGTCGGTTCGTCGTATCCGACTCACTTGACTTTGAACTCTCGTACCGATCGTTCAGTACTCGTTGACAGCGGCATTCGGTCGTCGAGAATGGCCTCGACTTCAAACTTACCGGCGAGGCGATCTAGTTCACAGCTGTCTTCAAGCAGCAACTCTTCATCGAAATCCAACCTCGATTCTTCGGTCACGTTGTGCGTCAGCTGAGTCCTCGGTCGACTGGGGAATTCGTTCACCGCCTTCAGTCTCGACACATGCACCACTGGGTGGAAACGGTATCCACCCCTATCGGGCAACTCCAGCTCGTACGCAAACTCTTCTACCTCCCGTTTGATTCGGAAAGGCTCGTGCCATCGGTGAGCTAATTTCTTGGTTAATCCAGGTTTGACGCGTTCCATGTAGAGCCACGCCCGACTTCCAATCTCAAAAAGAGACTTCGGTGGACTCTCCGCAGCATCTTTGGTACTCGATGAAGCTTCTGGGCCGTCAGCCGAGCGTTTCTCTCCACCTTGGCACGGTACAGCCGCTTTCTTCAGTCGACTAACTGCTTCGTTATGTTACTTGGCCCGTCGTTGCTTCTCAGCTGCTTGATAGTCCTTGGCCACAGTCAGATCAATCTCGTGTTGTCGATTAACATCCTGTCGCCACGCTAGTGCGTCTGACTGTCTGCCGGATCCTTGCTTGAGGGACGACGTCATCGCTCGGAGCGTGGTCTGCGCGTCCCAACCGTGAACGAGGTAGAACGGCGTCTCCTTCCTCGTGGTGTTCTGAGAGGTATTAATAGCAAATACCAACTTTTCCGCAATTTCATCCCAATCTTGCTGGAGAGGGTCCTCTGCGTACACACGTACGGAAGTCATCACTGACTTCACCGATCGTTCTTGTTGACCGTTGGCCCGTGGCCAATAACTCAAAGTAGCTCGAGACCTTGACTGTATCATCTCTGTGAAGGCCTGGAAGACCTCGCTCATGAACCGTGGGTCTCGGTCGTGTCTTATCAACGACGGCGCTCCGAACCTTCGGTAGACAAACTCTTCGAACACTTGGGCCACGCAGAGCGCGGACGTGTCAGACATCGCTTTGGCGATAACGAAACCAGTGAATGAGCACTGGAACAGTAGCAACGCCGTGTTGCCCCTGCGAGTTTTCGGTAGCGGTATTACAAAGTCCATAGAGACGATCTGGAACGGACGCTCGGCGAGCACGTTGTCAGGTGAGAAACCACGTAGCTGTGGGCGGCTCTTGCTTGAACTACAATCTGGGCACGACTTCACATGTTTCTCCACGTCGGCGTATAGGCCGGTCCAATAATAATCGGACTTAACCCGTTGGAACGTTCTGACCACACCTTGGTGACCACCTTCCAACGAGTCATGGCTATTCTGTAAGACTTCTTGAATCATCGTAGTAGGTACCACTAGACGCAGCTTGGTCTCCTCTTGCCATTCATGGTCATACCGACGACTCAACCCAAGGTAATGAAGCACACCGTCTTCCGACAAGACAAACCGGTCTGCATATTTCCAAGCATCTCGAGCCTCTTTATAGCTCAGCATCTCCGCTTGACCTCGTAGCACCTTCTTGAGGTTCAACCACTTCTCTCCTCATCTTGTGCTGCCGCTATCCGTCTGCGTCGTTCACGTTGTACTGCTACTGGATCGATGTCTTCGGCAGCTGGAGTCGCTGGCGGCACAGTATTGGAGGGATGGCTTGACGAACGTTCGTCGAAGGAACTTTCGTTGGCCACTTCACCACGTTCACCACGCTGTTCGTCAGCTTTTGAGACCACCTCCGCGTGTTCATTGGCAAATCTGACATGTTTCTTGGGTTTTCGTCGGGTCATTACTGCAATATTACCATACTCGTTCTTGATCGTAGTGTCATCACGCACGAAATGTTCAAAAGTTTTCTGAGTGAGAACTCGCTGCCAGTCCGTACATGTACATGGTGCTCGATTTCACGTGGTACAACCTCTGCCGTGTTTTCATTCGATTCGTAGATCATTTCTTGGATACGGTTCAACGTCACCAACTCGGACTTGCGAGTTTCGGCAAGGACCACTCGGCTGACTTTTGACTCCAACGTCTCAGTGGCTAGCGAATCTGCGGCGGCGTTGTATTCTCTCACTACATGGAGATACTTGACCGACCGAAGCTGTGCCGTGAATTCCTTGTGGATATTCAGTAGCGTCAGTAGTGATACCTTCCGACATGCAATCACCCCTAGTGACTGCTGGATCGCGAGCCTCGAGTCACCCACGATGACTAAATCCTTAGCACCGTGTGCAATAGCCACCTTGACACCGTTGTTCATCCCGGTGTACTCAGCGACGTTCACAGTGGTGGACGGGAGGTAAGCGTTTGCAGCGATCACTATTTTCCACTCGGGAAGGCTCCATAACACCCAGGAACAGCTGCCGTAGTCGCCGTACTTCTCGGTCTTAGCTGATCCATCAAACGACACGACGAAGCCTCAGTAGTCGCGGGGCAACCTCGCATAGAGCATAGCAGGATCCATTCGAATCGTCGGCGAGCCTTTGTTCGGTGGGGCTAACGGCGCCAGTGATTCTTCCAAGTCCACAAAGTTTGTAATGCTAGACTGGAGCAATTGTGCAAAGATCACGTCCTGTTCCTTGACTCGTTGGACTTTCAGGTGCCATGGTGACAGCAGTACCGCAAACTGTACGGAACGACCGAACAATGACTTGGATTTGTGTGCCCACTCGAGCGTCGAAAATCTGGTATAGACATGTAATGTCTTCCCAGCCAGGTGCATGTAATACGTCTTCAGCAGCAGCAACAAGGCTAGTACCTCTTTCTCAGCCGGGTGATAATTCATCTCAGACTCCTTGAGCACTCGACCGAGGAATCGCACGGGGTGTTGCTTGCCTTCGTGCTCTTGCATGAGGGTCGTACTCAACGCCCATTCATTAGCAAATAACATGACGTGCACCTCCTTGGTTCGGTCGAAGTGTTTCAGGATTGGGGCCTTGGCAACCTTCGTTTGTAGCGCTTCGAAGGCACTTTGAACCACAGAAAGGTCACTCCTGGGTCCAAAGTCTTCTTCCTTGAGTTGGTACAGCACTGCACCGTAGACTGCGAAGTCCTGGATGAAGCGGCTGTAGTAGTCCAGTGCCCCAAGAAATGGCTGCAATCCACGCTTGCTGGTTGGAAACGAAAGTTCGGTAATAGCAGCAAGCTTCTTCGAGTCAGCCTTGATGCCTTCTGGCGAAATCTCGTGGGACAAAAAGTCCACCTTGGGCTGACAGAAGATGCTCTTGGTGAAGCTGATACTGATCCAACACTGTACGAATCTCGTCAATAGTCGATCCAAAGTAGCCAGACAGCTGTCGAAATCCTCGCCACCGAAGCAGATATCGTCCACGAATGACCGCCGACCGAATACAGGCACCAACGAGGATTCGTCGAGTTTTCCGGTCGCAAACATGTCTGCAACGGGGCTGTTGACCAGTTGTAGGACTGGGTCAGTCTCCACCGAGGCTTCGCGGTCTGCTTCGAACTTGGTTTGGAAGCAGCCTTCGTTGCTGGTTGCACGACGTTCTTTGGCTTATGCTTCAGCTAGTCGCATCATCTCCGAGTACTTAAGCCAGCCGCCCTTAGGTTGAACGAACCCCCACAGCGCATTATCGATCATGTGCTGGTATATCATGGGTGCATTGTTTAACCCGAAGGGCATGCGCAACCACTCGAAGTGCCCCAGTGCACAAACAAACGCTGACACTTTACGCGCGCGTAAGGTCATCATGATTGCCCAAAAGTCACTTGCAGCGTCGAGCGAGCAGAACCACAGATAACACTCGAGGTCGGTTAACAGATCGTCGACTAGCGGCATCGCGTATTCCATGATTGCGGTGATTGCGTTCACCATCTTGCAATCAATGCACAGCCGGATATCTTGACCGTTCTTTTGCATCACAATCACGATTGACGATGCCCATGGACTGTTCAAGAAGACGATCAGTCCCGCTCTCAGCAGAGCTCTCAACAACTCGTACAGCTTGCCGAGGTAACGGAGCGGAACTCGTCGGGATCGCTGTTTAATAGGCACGTGCCCTTGCGTGTCAGTGTCACACACCACTCCATACGCCGGCAATGGTAACGCGTTGCCACTGGCTATCATGATGTGTTCATGCGTCTTGAGCGTGGCGATCAGACATTCCTGCCGATCGGTCGACAGCCGAGGGTCCGTCACATTAGACGAACCGTAGCCTATAGTCGTATTAGACTCCTCGGTAAAGTCGGGAAGGAAAGCCAATTCCTTTGCATAGTCTTCCAGACCAAATTTACCAGCAAGATGCTCGTAATGGCCCGCTCTAGTGTTGTCCAAAGCTTCATTGCCTTCCGTTGTCAACACTCGTGCCACCGAAACATAGGTACTTTCCAGAGTAACGATCGCATCTTCCATTTTCCTTGCGTTGACAGTAGGCGTCGAACGAACACTCGGAACTGTGTCCACCACCTTCGTAGCAGCCACATGTCCGTGTGGGAGCGCCGGCGAGTCTTCATTCGCAAGCGTGTATTCGCGCGTTTCCGAAATCCCGCTATCTGAGGAACTCCCGGATAATTGGACCTCAATCGGGTCCCCGGTTGTCACCCAGACGTTTGAGATGCCTCAGCACGCGCACGCTCCTCCATAATTTTGTCCCAACGCTCTGCACACGTCAGGCGATCTCCTGGGCGTTCCAGCGAGTCTTGTGGAGGCCGCGTAGCCAATCCTTGGGGTTCCGGATAGTCTGGACGCTCTACCGACGGAGGTTGGGTAGCGAGCCATCGTTCATAGAGTTCGCACTCCCGTTGAAATAGCTCACGGTCTCGACAACATTCGTAGGCGAGCACCTGCCAGTCTCGGTACTTCTTGGAATCCACACGCACATAGCCGTCACCTCTGGGCAGATCACCCGCTGGTACTAACACTGCTATGTCGTCGTGCGCCGGGAAGTACGCCGCCCGGTCGGAGACGTTGGTTAGCTTGATCCGCTGCGGTCGACCGCGTCGAAACTTCGTTACTGACAGGATAATCTTCTCCGTCCGTCGCACCCACAAAATATGTCTCTCCAACGCCACTTGCCGCTTCGACAGCCGATACTCTCTCCACTCGTGTCCAGGTATGTTCAATTGCTCGGACGGCCCGGCATTCACATGGGAGCCGTATTCTTCACTGTCAAGCATCTTCTTCATCTTGACAAGCGGAATCCTGATCTCGTTCGGTAGTTGTGCAGCTACATGAAATAGGTCCAACCGGATGCCGGCCGGAATCATAAAGTCCGTTCCCAGCACCACGTCAACGCCCGCACCATGCGCCATTACCCACATCTCGAACTCGTAGACCATCTCCCAACGGAGTGTAATTTTCACCTGCGCTTGTCGAGTTGTTGACACCTTGCCTTCGTTTATACCTTGAATGTCAATACGGCGTCCGTGATCAGGTACATACGGAGTCGCAACTTCTTGGCAAAAGTGTCGGTGATCACACTAACGTTCGCTCCTGTGTCGAGCAAGATCCTTGTACGCTTATCGTTTACAGCGTCCTGCACCAGAGCTCTCATTCTAATCTGTCGGTCAAACTTCTTGGCCGACCACCACCCCTGTTTCTCCCCAGGGTTCAACCTCATCATCTTGAAGTGACCCTTTGGCTCGTGGCTCGCTGCACTCGACACCCGGCCGAACGAATCCTCGCTGATGCTTCCATCGACATCAGCACACTCCAACACATCTTCCACACCTCCACCGAGGACTTGACTCCTCTCCTTTTCATTTTCCGTCGCGTTCACACTTGTTACATAATCATTAGGCAATTTGCTGTTCCCCATAAATGCAAAGATGCACTCTGCGTCCATGGAAGGTTCGGCTAACTGTGGCAGCCCGATAGGGACCAACCCAGTCGTAGTTGGCGGACTGCCTAGTTTAAATGGAGCTCTTGAACGACAGATTTGAGCTCAGGGGGAAGTTCCTCCTTCGTATCTTTGATACGCACGAACTTGGTCAAGTCTTGGAAGTTGCGGAAGAGTTCGCACTGACCAGCGTCATGAGCCTGCTTGCAGAACATGCAACGTATGTAGTAGTAAGCAGAGTGGCTCATCCCACCGCAGACTGCACACGGTCCGTACTGTGGGCACCGGTTGTCGCGGTTGAAGTCACGTTACCACGAGAGTCTTGACTGAAGCTTCGGTCACCACCTCGACGGTCTTGATTGAAGCTGCGTTCGCCACCGCGACGATCTTGATTGAAGCCTCGGTCGCGATCTGGTATGTTTCCTCGTGGCTGACGGTTGTCTGAACGGGCGTATGTGCCTTCAGCAGTTGCGCGACGTTCACCTTCGTTAGCCGCCGCGAGGTGGCGGTCATTATCGACCAATGAGCCGTCACTGCTAGCATCGTCAGACCGATAGTGGTCGTACTCGTCTTGGCCATCTTCTTGCGCGTGATGTTCACCATCCACACGCTCGGCACCGCTTAGTAGCTTCACGACCCTATAATTCTGCTAGTAGGTCGTCCAGCGAGGCATCAGCGAGCGTCACTCTCGGTGTGTTGCGGTAGTCGTCACGATGCTGGTCTGACCCACGTCTGTCACGTCGGCTCTGACGGTCATGGGGCTCCTCGCACCTGGAATCACCGCTGCGGGAGTGCCGAGTCACCCCGTCACGCTTCGCCATGCGCTCGTTACCCTTGATAACGACTTCGATGATTTATTCGGGCTCGTGGATGTCGTTCACTCGGGTATGATAGAGACTCTCTGCCATATTATCATCATCACACGTCGCCAGGAACTACTGCACGTGCTCCTTCGCGTCGCGTCCACCCTTTTCGAACTGCAGGCGAGCCTTTCGAGCATAGCCGTTCAGTCGATTTAGATAGTCGCAGAGGTGTTCGCTTCGTTCACGTTTCACCGAGTAGTAGGGAGACAGAGCAGGCTGGGTAAACTGCGAGCAGTGATAGCGGATGAACGGATTGCGCAGCAACTTCCACGTGCGTTTCGTCTTCTTCGGAAGTTGACGGAACCAGTGGATGGCTCCGTCCCGAAGGCTCAGCTCAAACGGTATGCATCACTTGTCGGCTTCCGTATTGATGCCAGTCATCTCATAGACGAACGTTCCTAGCCACTGCATGGAGTTCTCACTCTTATTACGTGAGCCCGAGAACGGCTTGATACGATCCAACGGTCGGTGCGAGGCCATTTCAATCCTCGGTGTAGGGTCAGAGTCGTTCAGCGCAGCGATCTCTCTCTCATTTGGCGAGTCAACTCGGCTTGAGGGTCTTCGTCTTCATATGTGGGAGGCAGTAGGCCGTCATCATCACTGGATGAAGCGTCGGTATTAGTCTGACGACGTCCCGAACCATTTCTGGAAGCTCGTGCCCCGCCGCGACGAACTCATGAACCCTCGTCCTCGGCGTCCATACGTCGCATACGACTCGTTGAACGTGGCGTCACCATGTGCGAGTCTTGGTGGTAGGGCGAAGCGTCGGCAGTGCCAAAGGCATCGCGGTCGGCTCCACGCTTAGTCGGAGGAGTACGCTCGAGCCTCTTGGGTGTCGCTGGAAGCGGAACCTTGGACGGGTCTTCCTCCAGGGTCGCCATGCGACTTACTGGTTGCTTCCCTTCGTTAATGCCGATCGCACCGAAGGCCTTGCGAAGCTTCTTCTTCCATTTCTGGAGTGCAGTTCCGGCTTCATGCGGGCTCCAGTCTTGGAGAGACATCGTCGACGGGTACGTCTCATTCTCATACCCCAGCGCTAGCATCAGCGAGACCGAGTCCTCCGCGACTTGGCTCGTCGAACCTGAGTTGACAGAGTATTGCAGTTCGTTGGCGAGAGCCAACCAGTCGGCCTTTCTCTTGGGAATTGGCTTGAACAGCTGCATCCACTCATCATTCTTCATCAGCGCTTCCACGCGGTCGAAAACGCCCTTGGCAGCTGGTGTATCACCGTTGATAGGTGGGCGAGGTGCTTTCAGCAACGCTGAACGCTTTGCACTCGCCACCGAAGGTTTAGAGCCTTCGGTCCCATCGTTAAAGTCGCCATAGTCCGGATCTGATCCCGCAACGTCGTCTAGCTCGGCGGCGAGGTTCCTCGGAAGTGACTTCGTCGCCCCGCTCAGCCCCGACGATAGAGTGGCCATCTCCGGAGTCGCAGCGCCTGGATCTGGAGTCGGCGTCTTGTCTTCATAATCATCGTAATCATCTTGGGCGTCCGGGCCATGTTCCTCCTCGACTTCAAAGCTCACTGAAAGCTCGGAGACGGCTGAAAAGCGTGCAGCCGTCACGTCCGGACTTGAGCTCTCGTTGCGCGCTCCGCCAGACTTGGAAGGAGTAGCTGGTACCGTCGTAGATCCTTTCGCCATTTTTCTTGTTTCTTCTTCTTCTCTTGGTTGCTCGTAAACTGGGAAGCCATACAAACAGTTCTCAATGGCCACACTCTGTTCCCGGGTCGCGGCACCAGTTGTGGTGTTGGAAATCCCACGTGAACTCTAGCTACTAATGTAATTAGGTAGTTCCCACAACAATACGTCCACCAGAACGGTAAACGATCGTTCGGGCGGACCTGAAGACCCCAGTTCTGCCCTTGCACCGGGACAGACTGGACCTTGTAAATCGCTTATATAGGCCAATCAGTACAATACAAACACACTACTAGCACGAGCAAAGCTAGTAGGTGTTCTCACACACTTAAATCCTCGTGGTCCCAACAGCGGAAGGGTACCAGGCACGGGTAAGCCTTTTACGAGGGCGCCGAGGGTTAACCTCGGCGGAAAGAATAGATAGGAGGCGACACGCACTCCCCAATCGGGCAAATATGCACAATAAAGCCGTCCCGTAAACACCCGATACTAATCGGCCACACACACACTTGGCCTCGCCAGATGAACCCTCGCTACGGAGCTTCGAGTCCACCGACAGGCATAACACACTCAAACAAGCTTGACCAGACGCTTACCTTGAAGCCGGACGTCGCTCGTGTGCTTGAGTGGAAATTCTGTTCTGTATTTATGTTTGCCCCTTCGGGCCATGTCCTAACATGCAATCCTAATCAAGTTTACAAATATCAAGTGAACTACGATCCGTTATGGACCACTTCGCATGCCCAGACACTCTTCAGAGCTCAATGACTCTTCCTGAACCATTGCCGAGCGTTCAAACGCTTGCCGTGCCTTCTCAAGCGTCGCTCCCATCGGCCGCCGAGTCTTCGTACCGTGGCCGTCAGTTCTTGTCCGCTGAATGCGAATGCGGCCAGTCCCATTATCAATAATAGGGATAGCCTGCCTTGAACGACATCTTGGCCATAATGGAGCACCGACAGGTCTTCGGTAGTGACCGTGTCGAGTCTCTAGCACCTCGAGGTCGCTTTCTGTCACATGACCGAGGGTTTGTAACTTGAGCAACTTGACGGTAGTCTTGTCCTTGCTCGCTGATGGTCGTCAGCGATCTCCGAGAAATCATTACACCACAATAACGCGACGCGACGCTTCCTCGGCTTTTTGCTTGTATCTCTCCCACAGATCCTTTAATGCCACGCCCTCGCCAGCCAGGTATTGACGGGGGTCTTGATGCGAGCAGGGGAACCCATCCTCTACATTCCACTCAAGACAAGTCGCACGGAAAAAGTCAATATCGTCGGCAGATAAAGCATGTTGAGGAGCCTTCCGGTCTCGCCGCGTGTGAAGGGTGTCCACACCAGCTACGAGCACTGCTTTAAGGCGTGTAATCATTGAGCCACCGACGCGCGTCTAAGACTTTTGGCGGAGAAGACTCAGCACCATGCCTTCTGCCTGGCCATGCTCTGGGCCGTTCCACCTGGAGTCGGGGAATCGTTAAGTCTCGCGCAGCCGCTTCACAGTCTCCATTCCAAGCAGCTCATTCGCGCGATCCAGCGCACTTGGGGGTTTTCTTGCTGTTGGCGGTCGGGTAGGCCTAGTTTGTGAGGAACCCCCCCCCCCCGTTCCACCGTGGCGTCGAGTGCCCGGATCAGTGCCCGGATCCATCTTCGGAAGAATGACAAAAAAAATTAAGTCAGATTTTGTGTTTTGGATTTGAGGTGACCCGGGTCACCGCCACACGGCTCATATGTACCGTGTGGTCGCATCACCTATTGCCTGACACGGCCATCTTCAACCAGATATTGTGAATTCCGGCCAAATTTACCATTCTGGCCCTATTGAGCGGATCACTCACATACAAAATCCCTGCCATCCCGGCTACAATCACTATCGTACTTAAATGTGACTTTACTCAACCTAAGTTGTTAAGCAAATTTGTGCGATTGCGTGCGCGACAATTCAAAGAACTCTGCATGGAAATTTCGAGTAGAACGCAATACTTGTTGACTCAGGCAACGAAAAATACATGTAGCACTCCTTTAAACCTCGAGGAGTCGGAGAAGCGTTTTGTCAGCATTTGCGGTGCATCTGTCATGCGCTGCCCGCTCCTTTGCAGCCCCTGCTTCAAGCATTGCTTCGCGTTCCGTCAATCGACAGCGTATAGTCAGTCCAAATCAGACCTGTACGCCCGACGAAGGCGGGCGTGATTGGCCACAATTTTATCGAGCCTCGTCAAGGCCCAAGCAAGCGTGCCGCATTGGCCACTTTACCTCAGCGCAGTTCTTCGCCAGCTGTCAGTCCGTGCGCTGTTGGCTGTTTATCGCCGTCTGGTTCGCAGCAGCCACCGCAGCGACGAGATCGGCGCCATCTACGCCAAGCGACCCCTGACGACGACAGCTCGACGCGCGACGGCACGAATACTCGCTCGCCGGGGCTGCGTTCGTCAACGTCGCCACCACAGTCCACTCCGCCTTTACGAGCCTCGCTAGGACACTCGCAGTGCAGTAGCTGCCGCCATGTCGACGTCGCTTCCGCTGCCCAAGGGCTTTTTTAACACGAACGTCCGCGTATCCGAGGATATGCGGCGCCAGTACATCGAGTTTGCCGAGGCCTCCATCCGCAAGGTCTTCGCGCTGAGTGACTGCCACAAAAATAGCTGGATCCCCATGCGAGAGAAGAAGGGCGTGGCCATCTACCGCAACTTTGGTCAGATGCGCGGCCCCAAGGCCTACAAGTCCAACGTCGCTGAGGTGGGCTGCAAGGGCCAGCTCTCGGCCTCGTTAGATCAGGTCGGTCGCACCTACGCAGCGCACGACGACGCGCTATTTAGGAGACTCATGAAGAAATTGAATCCCGCTGTGATGGATGCCGCCGTACTGCTCACGGTCGTCCCGCGCACTCCTCTCACGCCCTACAGGTACATTGGCATCAAGTGGTATGCCGTCAAGACCCCCACACCCATCGTCTCACATCGCGACTATTGCTGTCTGGAGGTGCAAGACAAGATCGTGGACTCTTTCGGCAACGAAATGTACATCCGCGTCCTCAACTCGATCGAGGTCAACGAATGCCCGTCGCTCGAGAATTCGCATGGACTTGTTCGCGCCAAGATCCTCGCCGGATACATGTATCGCATAGATCGCGCCGAGCCAAATGTAGTGCGGGTACATCACGTGGCACGATTCGACCCGGGTGGTTATTTCCCTGCACAATGGGCATTCAAGACGGCCGAGTCGCAGCTAGTAAACAGCATCGTGCAGATTCGCCGCATCATTGACAAACAGCAGATGAACGCATGCACCTTCGTTGACAAGAGGCAATGGGTGCCCAACCACGAGCGCCTACATTGCGCCGTGTGCAGCCGGACCTTCGGCACATTCCGTCCGCGTCACCACTGTCGAAGTTGTGGCGAGGTTATCTGTGGAAAATGCAGCGTGTTCAAGTCTGTCGAGGTGCCAGGCACCACGCTCAAGAACGTTCGTATCTGCTCGGTGTGCAATATGGGCGTGCAAAAGGCTGGTGGGCAAGACGATGATGGAAACATGTCGGATATATCTACCTCCTCCGTTACTTCCAGCAGCACCATCGCACACAACGAGATGAACCTGATGGATCTTTACATGGGCAATGGCGGCGGGCCACGCACCCCGTCAGCCTATTCCGACGCGTCGGCTCAGTCTAATCTCTCCATTCGCTCCACGACGTCTACACGGTCGGCCTACGATGCCCGTGGGCGAGCACACAGTCAGGCGCGAGGAAGTCGGAACCCTGGCATCTTCTTTAATGAGAGCAACACACCACGATCATACATCGCCAACAACCTCACACCCCGCAGTACGCTCGGCTACGGTTTCGGCTCCGGAGCTTCCACGCCTCAATCTGGGGCAAACAGTGCAGCTACGACGCCCTCAGGAGCAAGGCCTTCCATCTCAGCAGCAAGTGTGGTGGCAGCCGCCGCTATCACAGCACAGCGCCTGTCAAACTACAAGCAGAACCCCGTCGACATCGGGTACTTGCGCGATTCGGTGAATGAAACTCCAGCTACGGAAGCACGTGAGCGGCCTGAAGATCCGACGACGCCATGGCCACCCGCCAAGATGCAGCGGCTCGAGACGGAGGAGACTGCAGACGTGGACATGGAATCCGATGATCAGGAAGAAATGGAGGCGAAACCAGCGGCCCCGCTAGCTAGTGACGTCCAGGAGGCGCAGCAGCACCCACTGGGGATGCAGTTGCCGACTGTGGAGCGAATCTCGGAGAGTCCGTTCGAGCAGTCAAGCCGCGCGTCGTCCGTTCTGCGCGTGAGCATGGATAAGGAGGATTCCAGTGGCACCGCCCCGGCCAACGGCTTGCGGCCGTTCTTTAGCGGGATTCTGTCGCGCGTGCGCGGCGAGTCGGCCGAGAAGTCCTCGCATCGGGCCGCCTAATAGGCACAGGAAGCGGGGAAACCTTGCCCTCATCGAAGAGGCCGGCGAAGCAGCAGCAGCAACAACAGCACACGCACAGACAGCAGCCCAGGCTCAGGCTCAGCAGCCACATGGCTGTCCCCTGCAACACGAGTCAGAAGGCGAATGGGTTCGTGCGCCGAGCGAAGTCGACGCGTCTGCTCGTGAGGAATCCTCCAAGGCCGCGATGAGACGGCAGATTAGCAGTACCATTGGTTGAATGTGTCAATACAAAATTCAAGTGAAATTGACTTCAACATGCTGCATTATGATCAGTGTTCCTGCTGGTTGCTGGCGTAGAAGACGGTCTTGGAATGCGCTGGAGGGCGCTTGTCCGCCGCCTCCATGGCGCAGTGCTTCTGATGCAGCATGCTCTCGAGCTTGCGCGCCCCGTCCAAGAAGTAGCGCGACTGCACGCGCTGCTTGGCCACCAGCAGCCGTTCCTGCTGAAGCTCATGCGCCGCGGTCTCCAGCTTCTCACGGCCCTGCTCCAGCATCATTGCGCGCTGTTCGCTTCGCTCTGAGCGCTCTGTCAGAACCCTCACGAGGGTGCGCAACTTATCGCGCTCCGCGATGGCGTCGGCAAACTCCTGCGTACGTCGGGCGAGAGCATGCGACCGCTCCAACGTTTCTCGCCCGACAGCGGCCAGCTCCGTGCGGCGCCTTTCGACGAGAAACTCGTCCTCCTCCAGGCGGCGCGTGCGTTGTTCGATGTATCCAATTCGAGCCTCGAGTTCGGCGCGCTCATCTGCGAGCTCAGACCGCCGTGCATCTAGCTCGCAGCTCCGTGCCTCCATTTTGCCTCGTTCCTCATCGAAGCGCGCGTTTGTACGAGCCATTGATACCAGCAGCTCGCACCGTTGCTCATCTACAGCTTCACGCTCGCGTGCAATCTACGAGCAAAAAAGCAGTTACCAACCAACGAGTTAGAGAAAGATGCTTGAGTTTTAGCAAGTTGAGCATACTTATAAGTAACAGAAGCGTACCCGGTCGACCTCGTCCTGTATCCGTCGCTCTGCTCGCTGTTCAGCCTGATGCTTAGCTTCAGTAGCCCGTGCAAGTTCTGCAGCGTGTGTCAAAGCATCCTGAGCTGCACGAGACTCCAGCTCGCGCATCTGCTTGTTCAGAGCAGCCTCCAGCTTCTCATAGCGCTCTTTCTCCGCTTCCACGACACGTTTGTGGATTTCTGGTAGCGTTTGCCGCTCAGCCGTGCGGGCTGCAACCTCCTCGGCGAGTGCTCGACGCGCAGCCTCCACATCAACTTGACATTTGTGCTCTATCACTTCAAGTTGTACTCGATGCTTCCCTTTCAGTTCTTCGATACGCTGCTCACAGGCCAGCTTGGCGTTGACTGCGTCTTCGAAACTGCATGTGAGCTGGTGGAAGTCCCCAAGTGCTGCTTGAAGTTTTTCTGCTAGAATAATGTTGCGTCCTTCCGCCTCGTGCTTCTCTCGCTCCACATTCTGAAGCATTCTTCGCAACTCGACAAACTCGTCTTGCAGCCCTTTGATGCGATCATCACGCTCGGCAATGGAAGACTGAGCAGCCGCAAGTTCCTGCTGCACACGCTCTGCTGCTCGCTCGTGTTCCCGCCGCCTGTCAGCAGCACGTCGACGCTTTTTCTCGATGCGGGCCTTGCGTATAGTTAGCTCCTCTTTAGCTCGACGTAGTGACGCCTTCAGCTCGCGCTCCTTCCACGTGAGCAAAGCATTCTTTTCGCGGAGCTCCTCAACCTCATCCTCGAACTTGCTCTCCATTTTACGTAAAAGCAACGAAAACTGTTTGCTTTGCATGGTAGCAATAGCCTCAGCTTCTTCTTCGGCAACCGATGCAAGCACTTTTCTTGGTAAAACCTTGGCACCTGGCACAGGTGAGCGAGCTTCGGGGGCAAGCACTGAAGTGGTCAGTATAAAGTCGTTGCTGCTTTCTGGTGGTGGTTGTGCAGGGCGGAACGAAGGTGATGCCGCTCGAACTGAGAGGTCCACGACACGAATACTTTGACTCAAGCTGCGCTGACTCTGCGAGCGACGGCTTTCTTCTTCGAACGAGGCTTCGCCATACTCGTAGTCGTATCCCGATGCATCATCAGACGCTACTAGCGAGCGGCGAGTGTTGCTTATGACAAAGTGAGTTGGTGATGGTGCCGTGGTAACTGGGGCTGGCGGAGGGGCCTGGATGGCAGAAGTTTCCTCTTCGTACTCTTCAAAGTCGTCTTCGAAGTCTTCGGCGCTGTAACTATCATCATCTTCGTCGTACGCGACCGAGGCTGCAGGTTTGCTCTGCTGCTTCGGCTGCTGCTTCAACACGGGCGCCGGCTCACGGACTTCCCCGCTCTCGGCAATCTCGCTGGCGACTTCACTGCCACCGTCGCCGTAGACATCCTCCACCTCAGATTCTACCTCGGACGCTGCCGAGTCATCGCTGTACATGAGCTACACTTGGTGCTGGTGAAGGATGGCAACTCAGCGGCATCAAAACTGCATTTAGCCCTTATGACAACTAGTCTCATCATCGCATGAGCGGCAGCTAGGTGCGTTACGGCAGCAGCACGTCGAAACGGATTGATCCACCTATGTAGCGAGGAAGGATAAACTCGCGCTCCTGGTACGTTGAAGGTCTAGAGTGAAATCGCACACACGTACATAAGACACAGGCAGCGACAACGACGGAACTCGACACAAAGGCAGCGGTTGCGAGAGACCGAAAGCGACACCTGACCCGAGCGAAGCGGAGGCAGCGTTGGATTTAACATACGGTTGATTATGGAATATGCGAGAGAACCGGGGGCCGCAAAGCTCCCGAGGAATCTACGACAACGACCGCCACCGAAATAGCTGGATCGCTAGGCGCCACAGAAGAGAAGACAGCACCACCACTACCCGAGGGGTGGTGGTACCCACAGTCGAGGGAGAAGGGGACCTGCTGAACCTGCATCGTCGCCACATACTTGAACGTAGTAGATGTCCGCCTGCTCGTCGCGTCGTCCATCTCCGCTGACTGCGTCCAGCCTACTGGCTGCCTGCTTACTGCTTGGCAGCGTTCGAGTTGGGGCCCAGCTTCTTGCCGCCCATGCCCGACACGACGTTCACGAAGCGGCGGTTGTACTGCCAGCGCTTCTTCGCGCGGCCCGTCAGCGCCTTCTTCGAGTCCTCCTGCTTGGGGACCTTGGGGGTCTGGCCCTTAACCTTACCGGCACGTGCCAGCGAACCGTGGACCTTACCACCACCGCGAAGGCGGAGGGACAGGTTCAGAGTGGTCGCGTTCTCAATGCTGGTGTTGCTGTAGCGAGGTAATGGTAGAGCAGGCAAAGGTCAGTACGCCGTGTTGCATTTGGATGGCCTGCCTAAGCGGCATCTAAGCCTGCTGTACGCGGCCACGAGCGCTATAGGGACTCACCTCATGCTTCTTCCTTTCGTTTCTCGCGGAGAATTCCAATGATAGTAGCTTCCAAAAGGTGGGTGGAAAACTAGGCGGCGATTGGTGGTGAGGCAGCCACCACCCAGCACAATTTTAGGTTTCTTACACAATGTTGAAGTGGCTCACATAGTTTTAACCGGTCCGGCCAGCACTCAATCCCATAACATTCTCTTTTCGAGGTTCAATCAGGATCGTAACGGTAGATTTCTGTTAAATGTCGAAATAAATCGAACAGGAATTTTGTATTGCTTACAAAATGTACTAGTTTTTGAGTTGCCATTTGATTGACAGCCTCAAGTTCCGACAGACGATCATGCTGCGACTTACGACTCGCGCTCTAGCGGCGCACGGGAAGCGAAGCGTGGCGCTGGCTGCTAGACACACGCGAGCGAATGTGCTACGACCGCTCGCTCTCTTTTCGACGGGCAGTGGAGAGACTCACAGCGAGGAGGAGCACAAGCATGTGAACCTGCCCAGTCACATCAAGTTCCGTATGCCCGACCTGGACTTCAAGGTGCGCCACAACAACTGCTTCAGCAGCGGGCGGGATTCTGATGGATACTATCTAATTGACGCAGGAGGTGGGCAGTGGCACCGGAGACACGACGCTGACCAAGTGGTACGTGCAGGAGGGGGCGGTTGTGAAGGATGGCACGCATATGTGCGAGGTAGGACGATGCAGCTGATGCAGGAGCTATCGAGGACTATGGGCACTGACGTATTGCTGCTGTTGCTGTTGTTGCTTGGTAGATTGACACGCCGGACCTGTGTTTCCAGCTCGAGTCCGGAGACGAGGGATTCATCGCGCGGCTACGTGAGTGGCATAAGCTGCCACTTCGATTAGTGCCGACTGTTGTTGATTTTTTTGTTTGCTCTTCGTTGCTGTTTTCTGGTAATCAGTCGTGAACGAGGGTTCCAGCAATGTTGCTCCAGGCCAGCCGCTGGCCATTATTGTGCCCACGGAGGAGGACATTGAGCCGTTCGTGAAGGTACTGAAGGAAAACCCGCGCTGTATCGAAGGTACGCGGCGAGAAGCGTATATATTGTAAACCATGTTTGTGGTTGCTGAGTGCACGTGGCTGGTTCCTCTCTATGTGTTTTTGTGTAGGCTACGCTGAGCTAACGAGTGCAGATCAAGTGGCCGCAGCTGAAGTTGCAGCAACATCCTCTGCTGCTCCGGCCACGGAAAGCGCCGCGTCGAGCGACGTCTTGCGCATGCTGAACAAGCTTCACAAGGAGGGACTTTTTGAGGACGAGAAGGCGCTTAAGATGCTCAAGTCGCTAGCCCGCAAGAACGACGAACAACTGCTCACGACGTACAAGGCCAGCTACGAGGATGGCGTACTGGAGGAAGCGGCATTTGACAAGGACTTTTTTGTGGAGAACGCACTGGAACTCGCTGAAGAAGCAGGAGCAGCGTCCACTGACCCCAACGCAAACTAGACTGACGCCGAACATTTTTGGTGTTCAACAAGAGCGTTGTGAACAGCCCTGCCGACGTGCATGGATTTCTTCACTACTTACTTTGCAGGTTGATCGACATCTGGATGAACAGATCATATTTTTAAGTGCACTAAACACTTCAAGCTACGACAATCTCGGCACGCTTGGTGGCTACCTGAGACCCGCCCGCGCCAGTAAAGCCATTGTCGTCGACATGTACTCTCAGGTAGTCGCGCAGCGACTTGGAGCAGCCATTGTCATCATCGCACCTATATTCCAGAGTCTGGAATATCTCGTTTGCCTGTTCCGCTGTGGTTGCAAATTCGAGCTTTTGTGCGATAGCTCCGTCGACAGTCGAGTGAAGTGCCGTTGGTCCGACGCTATTTACTCGAGGAGATAGCGTCACTCGAAGCTTTCCATTGTGAACCGCTAAGCTTACGTACAAAATGCCTTCTACCGAGTCCGGATCAGTGATCTCGATGCCTGCGAGGGCGACCCACTCGCCCGCAGGAGCGTAGAAAGTCGAGGCAATGCTAATGGTGGGAGGCTCATTGTCGCGGATCTCAACCTGTCCAACAATGTTTGTCTGTGACTGATACTGGGGTAGGTTAGCTTGAGAAATGTCGTTCACAGGTTTGACTTTAACGCACAAGACGAACACAGAGCGCAGCGTTCCTCCCTCTCCATAGTTTCCCAAGTCGGATATCTCCACCAGCACAAAAGCTAGTCCGTTGAAGTTATCTGCTCCCTGGAAAATAAGCTGACTCATCAGACCACTGTTTAGCGATACTAGCGTCCCGTGAATTATGAGCTGAACACTTTCGTCACTTTTCCCTTTTCGAGGCACCACAATAAGATCATCGCTTGGTTGGGTCTCGGATGGATGTGATAGATACTCGGACGTTATTGAGCAGTGAATGCATGAAACATTTACAAGAAGCCGAAGATCACCACTGCCTAAACTATCATCGGGGTCGTAGAGCTCGGTCGACTCCAACTGCTGCGGGGAGTGTTCACTGGCTTCAATCGAAGAGCTCCACGACGCAGCTTCCAGATTACCGACGGAATAGGACGATTCAAGAGGCTGAAAGTACTGAGATATTAGTACCGGAGGATCATTAACCGCAAAGACAGCGATCGGAATCGTGATGTGGCTTGCGGTTGTCTTGGAGTTGCCACAAAAACTCGTTGCGGCAAACACTATTTCGTCCACGGGCCAGCCATCAGAATTGTAGTCGAGCCAGGGCTTGAATACCATGCCTTTGAAGGCAGCGTTAATGTCACTAACTCGTCCACGAACAACTAGATCACTGAAAAAATGACGTGATCCGGAAAACGAGTGTCCTGGTGCAACGTGCTGGGCGACCAATCTATCCTCTGAAGTGCTATACGCAGCTTGCTCGATAAGAAGACCTTGGGTCATTGATAGCATTACACCACCATGTGCCACACCAATTGTGACCTCGACTTCATGCTGCCCGCCGTCTAGATCTGGGTCGGTCAGTGACAGTTTATCTACTAGCAGATACTCGTCTTCTTTCATCGTAAGTGGGGTGTCAGTAAGAGTAGCCCATTGAGGCTCGTCGCAAACAGGAGCAACAAATAGGAAGATGGAGGTCTCCACTGTTTCTCTAGTCTTCTCGAGATGATTCAACTCCACAACAGAGAGGGAAATCTCCTCTGAACCGTACCAGTTTGCTGCAGGGATATAGGAGCTTCCATTTAAAGCCGCATTCAACTGAGCAAAAAAGCCTCGAATTATGACTCCACTGTCCGAATCATTCCGCAGCACCTGAACCCCAGCCACTCTGCTACTCAGCGCGAACACTCCATTCGTGCAGTTAATTGAGAACTCGAAAATGTTTCGGAATGATCCCGCCGAATCAGGATCGATCAGTTGGAGATCTCCACCAAAACCAAAAGCTGTATCCTCATTCAATGTCAGTACGGCTTCTGGCACAAGGAGAGAAAACTTATAGCGCGACCACATAACAGGACTGAATATTATCGTCGTTGTGCTGATTTGAGGCCCACCCGAACCAAATACACCTCTGTCGTCAACAGTCAATTGCAGCTTAATGTCAGTGCGGCTTGGGCTATCTGCTCGATAGTATTCAGAACCAGCGAGCATAAATGTCATATCTGAAATCAGCATATTTAACTCGTCAGGTGTTCCCGAAAGGACCGTGTATGCCACCTTCTTGGTAGCCATGTCGTTGGAAAACAGAGGAGGCGATTGATCCGGTAAAGTGACAACGCCACTGCTGGCCTCGATAATGAGATCCATCACACACGCTTCTGCGGTGCAGTCTGTAGCAGCAACATCGACGTCATGAAATGATACTCCTGCAATACTTGCGGCTTGATCTTGCTGGATTTCACGAACAATGGATGAACCGACATTCCATACAGGCGCGTCATTTACGGCGTCCACCATAATAGAGACGAGAATGGACGACGACGGGGTTTGCTGCTGGGTGTACTCATCAACCGCAGTGGCGGTCACAACTAACGAATCCTGGCCGTAGAAGTCTTTGTTTGGAAGATATCGCAGAGCAATCATACATGCGTTCACGTTGGTAAAGGTGCCCTTAAATTCCAGTGCCCTGCCTCCGTCAGTAGATCCCTCGAGAAATGTGAGGCCACGACCACATGACAAAGAGAGAAGACCGTGAGTCACTGATAATGAAACAACCAGAGTCGGCCGTGAAGTGCCATCTGCGCTAGAGAATGATAAACCTCTTGCTATAATCCATGTATCCTCGTCCCCACGCAGCGTCCCCCGCTCATCATCAGCATAGATGCTCGTTAAGCCATTCGATGAAGCATCAATCAGAACTGGATCAGGCTTTGGATCTACGTAAACAAATAGCACCGACACACTTGATCCATTAAATGACGATAAATCGGTCGAGGTGATAGTAATCGTATCAAACCCGTTCATTCCGTCGTCCGGCCGGAACTGCAAGCTGTTCCAGTCTTTCGCTGAAGTGTAAACAACAGAAGCAACGGCGGCATCTATATTACGCAGCGTTCCTTCCAGCGTCAATCTGGAGCCATTTTTGCCGGCGTTCTCAACTCTTTCAGTTGTTAGTTTTACTCCGTTAGGCCTCAATAGGGCAAGCTGCCCATAATTGGTCTCCATTATTACACTAAGTAATTCATCCAGCGCGTCGGGATCTCGAAGGAGCAAGTCGTTGATCACGAGCGGAATATCTTCGTCTGCTTCATAGAATACCGAGTCTACGGCAATATATGGTGCATCATTTAGTTCAATTACAATGATTGGGACTGTGATCTCTTCGAATGCTCCGCCCGGTTCCACAGCAAACTCAACTCGGATTTTCAGCTGATCAGTACCACTAAAGTTGGGCTCGCCAATATATTCCGTACCCGTCAGTACTCTATTCACACAATCCACATTCGCTTTAAACGATTTGCGCTTCCACGACTGAGCTCCCACAAATCGGCTGATGCAGTTTGTGCGCCAAGTATCACCAAGAGAAATAACTCCATGAGATACTGATAGACTAATCACAAGTAGATCTGCAGTCGCCTTCTGCTGTTTTGTAGAATCGGCACTTCTTACTGAAAACCCGTCGAGTGCCATAGGAGTATCTTCGTCGCACACGAGGGGCAAGCACTCCACTCTTAGCACAGAGAGGTAGTCATTCATGTAATGAAGTGGATCCTCTAGAGCATGAGGAACTGAAATCACTGGGGCGTCGACTCTCGACATAATCACAAGGTCTGTGAACGACTCGACCGACTTGTTTTGGTACGACACCACGAATTGCCACTCCACAATGTGCCCTCCAGGAAACTGCTCTTCATTCCAATTTTGAGGTGGAGAATAAACTAGACGCTTCAGATCGCGCTCCAGGTTGGTCACATTGCCTTCCATCTTTAAGCGGCTCATTACGCTCAACCTGTCCGTTCCGATCATGAAGATGGATCCATAGCTTACTCGGATTTCCAGCTGATAAATCCTTCGATTGTCTTCATCGTTTCGAGGATTCGCATATTTCGTTGGTCGGTAGCTCAACTCAGTACTTGACCATTGATCATCTTGTGCGGAGTCGATGGCTTTGCTTTTGGTAAATTGAAGAGCGAGATCAGGAAATTGAAAGGCCGAGTCCTCGGTGCTGTAGTATAAACTTGCTCCAGATGTGACTCGAGGAATGGGGACGTCATAGAGGGTGTCAATGCGAATTGTCTGCTGATGCGAAGAAACAGGAAGGGGTGCGAGAAGATTTCTAACTTGGATCACAGTTGTATCCTGATGGTCACAAACTCCACTGCATGTACACTGTAAGGTCTCAAGTGCTGCGTTCCATCTATCCACTTTATCTACAACAGTATCCGCTGGTGTGAACGCGTCATCGTGATCTTCAGCATGCTGCATTTCGTCCCACATAGTCCGGAAAAATGGTTCGATGCCTGCCTCAATCTCCAGATCTAAGTCGTCATCATCAACGACCAATTGTCCGCTACCATCACCGATGTAGATCCCCGGAATGCTCCAGCTTTCTCCAACGTCTGCAGCAGTATTGCTGTTTGGATTATCAGGTCGGTTTTGAGAAGATTGTAAAATCTTTGGAGTACCATTCAACAAACGGGAATTTTCAAAGGATCTCAATAAAATAAGGTTTGGTCGACGAGGTGATGAAGAGAAAAAAGCGATGGTCACCTCCAAAGACGCTTTCCCCCAGAAATGTGGGTTGCCTTGAAATTGTACAGCAGCAAGAGCCTGCTTCAACGCCAATGCTGAACCAACTATATCAAGCTCATTTTCATTCTTAGTCTTGCGAACATCCACGCAGCAAACAGTGGTTGGGATAGATAATCGTCCATGAGCGACTCGCGCATTCATTCTAAACCACGTCGGGTCATTGAGATCTCCATCCACAGCTACTAGATCTCCAATTGACTGAACTTTCTCTTCATTCACTTGAATTGTAAGAGATGTATTGTGTGGCTCCAAGGAAGTCATTGGAGGTTGTAGTTGTACAGTTCGGAATTGCAGTTTTATGGACGCTTCATTGCCAAAACCTCCTGATACGGAGTCAACAGCAGTGAGTTGTAGTTCTATTCGATGTTCTCTCGCATTCGGTATCACTTTTATTACCATTGAGCTTATAAGCGCATTCACGCCAGATCGCTCTGTGGTAAAAGTTATGGCAGATTCATCAGGGCTACAAGGAAGTTCCAGAAACGTCGATCTCACTTTTGGCGTGCTCACAATTGCTTTCCCAAACGTGCAATCTAACCGAATGGTCAAATTAAGGGAAGGATGTTCCTCCTTTCCAATGAGTTTCACCCCACTTACATCAGCAGTATAATTAGGCGATTGCAGGATAAACGACGTTTGTTGTGCCTCCCACATAAGTGG
Organism: Phytophthora cactorum; assembly: GCA_016864655.1. Classification (NCBI taxonomy): domain Eukaryota; phylum Oomycota; class Peronosporomycetes; order Peronosporales; family Peronosporaceae; genus Phytophthora; species Phytophthora cactorum. Next base: position 25,442 of record NHQK01000130.1, on the reverse strand, counting down.
CGAAAACTTGGAAGCAAACGGAATCGAGATAGTAGTGCTATCGCTCCAATGAGGTTTCATTCCTCGCACCATGTGAAATGTTGGTGTCAATTGAAAATGAATAGTTTCAGCGCCAGAACCGCTGCTGAACGTCATGGTAAGTTCAAGAGTCCTAAGAGCCTCGTTCAGCGAGTCCATTAGCCCTAAAAACCTGAGCTTAGAGCTAGGAATTTGAGCGAATTCATAAGATACCCTTGGTACGAACTCCTGATACTTCCACTTGCACTTTGAGCAGAAAATATCTAACTGCAGTACGTCCTCATTGGATTCATTTCTGAGGGTACCAACTGGGTCTGCACTGATAGAAACATTTGCAAGCGACAACAAGTTTGCGTAGCTCCCTGTCGTGACCAGCCAAGGTTTATCGTCTGTCGCCCGCAACGAGCTAATACGCCTGGGTAACACTTTGTCAGTGACGTTCACAATAATACTCTCGTCCGCTAATAGTTTCATATCGTCGCTGAAGAGCTCAAGCTGAACTATGACAGAGTTATTCACACTGTACGCGCTCTGCAGTTGAAGGGTTGCCAACGCTTCGTTCAAGCATGCGATATCTCGAGTATATATTGTCTGGGTCACTCCAGTTAACGCTGATCGTTGGTGTGGGTTCGAATCGGCCACATCACGTAATTCGGCGCAATTTGGTACATCAATTAGAACAAATCCAGACGATACATGAACACGAAGAATCAAATCAAACATCGCGTCGAATCTCTGGTGTATCTCAAAAGCGTTCGAAAGATTCAACGAACTTCCCAATGATACATTCAAGCTCTTGGTCCAATCAGGTACAGTAACGCGATAAAATAGTTCCTGTTGGGGCAGACGAAGTTCTTGACAAACGCTGATGGAGCCGTCATCAACGCATATTTCGATCGACGCATCGCAATACACTCGCATTGTTTCTTCCTTAACACAGTTGTTCGGTACAACTTCAACCAGACGTTGAAGGAAAATAGTATTCAACCTGCTCAAGCTTGACGTCATTCGGAGCGACGACGACGATGAACTCAGTTCCACCGTAACACCATCGAAAGAAAGACTTGATATCTGGTCCAGGGACAAAGATCCATTATCTGCACGGATATCAACTTGAAACACGTGGTTATCGTCCGGGTCCTTAATTTGAAAGGTTGGAATGAATTTTCTTGGGTACTTGTACCAGTCCTTCAGTTCTTCTGCGTTGAACTTGAACTCAGGTGGATCATTTTCGGCCTGGATGTATATGTAGAGAGTACTTTCCTGGTTTTGCGTCTTGAAATGAATCTCGTCGATGCCATTGAAATTTGAGCTCGGGATGTAACGCAAATTTGACATAACCGATCGTAGATAGCGTACGTCACCAGCGTTGATTCGATGCTCATCGCTTGCTTCCATATGAACTAAATCTGCCGCTGCGTAAACGGCACCACTTTGCACACTGATGATAATAGTGTCGTCCTCTGCAAGGTGCGCAAACCAGTCCAATATTATCTCGTCACTAATTAGCATGTCAGTATCTTCAAAGCCCACGATTGTTTCTCTCGCCAGCATATCTGAAAGCCAAATATCCCCCGCAAGTTTTAGCTGGAGAAGTGCCGAGCTTAGAAGGTCAGTCAAATTATTCTCATGACTAGTTTCTCCTAGCACACGAACTCCAACACTCGCTGTTACTGGGATCTGAGCTTCCCGATGGATCTCAAACTGGTACTCCACAGATTTCAATGCCAAGTTCAAATCCCAAATCCTTCCTTCCAAGACGACAACAGCACGGAGATCACCAGACGAACTAATAGCCGCAGTCGAATTCGACGTGAGTGAGCCTTGATCAGCTTCGACAATCACGTGAAATACTTTATCATCTTGGCAATATCCCTTGTCAAGTCCCTCTCGCGCTATCAGAATTTCTGGGAGCTTGAAAGGAGCAGTGGTGGAGCAGCTTAAGCTCATAAGATTTGTACCACTATCAGCCCAAATCAGGTGAGGTGCCTCGCACGCAGGGGAAACAAACACTGGTAACAATACTGTATCTTCAACCATCGCTCCATCATGAGTTGCTGATGTTGTGTGCTTGATGTTGATCACTACTTGATCAGGCCCGTAAAACTTTGAATCTGGAACGTAGACTTGTTGTTGAAGAAACCTGTTAGCTTCGACAACAGAGCCAACGAAACGTACCGAAGCCAGCGTGGAGTCCTGCTCTCTATTTCGCGAAAACGGCTCTGAGCTATTGGAAATGAACCCATGCCCTGCAAAAAGCGAGAGGTCGAGTGTAACGCTGCATAAATCTTCATGGAGTCCAGCAACAGCGGGTACTATTTCGTTACAGTGTTTCCAGCGACCATCGCCACCATTAACTTGGATTAACAAATTCTCCAGTGACGCTGATGCATTCATCGTCATTGTGACCAGAGAGCTGTCTCCTAAAAGAATAAAAGTTGTAAGTATGAGAGAGCAGTATCAAACACTGTAGCGTTAGTGTACGTACCAACAGCCTTGCCATCTTTAAGAACATTAATTGTCAGGGGTCTTGTGATGATCTTGATTGGTATCATATCAACCGTAACAGCAGAATCCCCCTCTCCATTTTCAGCTGTCCAGAACGCTGACATGAGTATCTGATCTTCTGATTGAGCTCCTGCAGCAGGAGATCTGTAGCTTAATCCATTCAGTGCAGCATTAATATTCTCAGCATCCCCTTGAATTTGAATGGTAGAATTGTGTTGCGAATCGTGACTTCGTCCACCAGTCACTATTCCCACAAGTCCACCTCCCCGAGTTGTAAGTTTTACAGTGACTCCACGTGAAAGTAGACTACCTTCTTGCTTGTCTTCAAAGTTTAGCGTCACTCCCTTAATGGAGACATGCGCATTTTCAAATACAGAAATTGGCGATGCTGGCAAGGTCAACGAAGGGGAGTTCACTCTCGAATTAATCACAATTGGCAGAGTTTCAATCGCTTGGTCGTCAAGGGATTCAACTGTGAAAATTAACTTGTCATAGCCAGTAGCGCCAGCATGTGAAGAGTAAACAAAATGGCTGTGGTGAAGCATCTCTTTCAAAGTCGAAAAGTACCCGCTAATCTTCAACGTCGTATCCGGTTTAGTATGAAGAGGTAACGCGGGCTGCTTTTGCAAGTAAAGTAGCCCTTTTGTACAAGATGCTGTAAAATTGAGTTTGTGAGCATACCCTTGGAAATCAACGCCTTCGATAGTCAATGTCTGATTGAGATCAACTTGCAGGTACGCAGCCGGAAGCCGAATACCTAGTTTCTTTGTCATCCTGGATACCCGAGCTTTTATTGCTCCAGATGCAAGTATCGTGGAGTTATCCAGTGTTTCCAGAACCATCGAAATAGTGTCCATAGCAATAATGCCTCTATCCGCGATGGACGATTGAAAAAGTGCCTTTGACAACGGTGTTGTGCCGTCTGCTATCAAACTCAAGGTTAATACAGACGGCGCAGCGATAGCTACCGTGTAGTCAAATCTCCCTGGTACGAAAACTGAAGCCTTGCGTTTTACTGATACACGTAACCTGTCAATCGGTAGGTCACGGATAGCATTTTCCACTATGCTAGCATCGGCGCAAGATGCCAACGGGAGCGTTACGTGGTTTTGAACTTGTAGGCGATAAAGATCGGCTTCACCGGAAATCACGGAGCTCTTACTTCTTTTTACAGCCACATCTAGTAAGTGTGCAGTTTGAGCTGATGCTAGCGTGCTCGATTCCACGGACAGCGCTGGTAAATCGTCGAATATACTCGAGAATGAACATTCAAGCGCTATAGATCCTGAACTTGCCAATTTTATCCACTGGACTGATAGTGATAAATCGGGGTAAAAGGTATCGAACCTAAAGTCAGTGACACGCCGACCCTTTTGTATCACTGCTGTCGATATTTTAAAGGGCACCGACGTCTCAGCGTAGACCACTTTAAAGACTTCACCAACGTCTCCCTCTGTTCCAAAAGTCACTTGCCACTCAAAACCATTTTCTCCAGGTAATTCATTGCGAGAAACCTCAATACCATTCGTATCCACTACCACAGTAAGAATCGCGGCCTTAATTGTTTCGATTGATGATTTAAGCGAGATTGGGTTGGAGGTCTGTCCTCGGAATGAAACTCGAAATGTACCGACCAGGTCATCGGCCCGCGCGGGATATAATGCGAATACGCGAATGGATTGAATTTCCCGTCTAAATACGTTGTCTGATGGTTTTGCAGGAACTGCATCGCAAACCATTTGTGTAATTTTCCTCGAAATAGTTCCCACATTATCATTTGCTCCAATTGCAGATGATTTACAATACCCGCCAGTAATGTCAAGCTCCAGATCTGGATAGTTGCGTGCCGGCAGATCGAGCCCAAGAACAAAACTTCCAACAATTGAGCCTTCAGTGGAGGAAGTAGTCACCGTTTGTACGCTACACGTCTTGGTTAGAGCCACAGCAAGCAATTCATACGTTTGCTTCTCGTAAAAGTTGGTGAACGCCGTGTCTTGAATATTGCTTTCGTCGATACGGATATTTGGCAGAGCAGCATTCAGATCGACCAGGTTCCCTCGTAGCTCCAACCCATTTTTGGATATCTGTCGACTTAGAACAGCGGGGCTTATCAATCTTGGATCCCACCAAATTGAGCCAAGTGAACTTCGAACAATCCACCTCAAAGCAGCGCTAGTAACGTAAGTAGAAGGATACGAAATTGCAGTTGATTCTAATGACATTTCACTGCTTTCACCGAGGTCCAATTCAAGCGGATGAAGCAGCTGAATATTTTCCAAAACTGGCGAAGCAAAGATATCAAGTTGCGCAGATAATACATCTTGAGAGCGAACGACATAATCGTTCAAGGTGGATATCGTCACATTCAAGCGGTTGTTACTCCACACACCACCAATTAGAGAGTAGACATTGAGAGTTTTCAATTGAGTTTCAATTTGGTCGCTCTTTCCTTGCAATCGAAAGCGTCGCTCAACGGTTTGCACTGAAACTGGATATTGTGTTGAAGCCACAACGTCCTGAGAGAATGTCTGTGGGATGTTCCAAATCAACCAGAAGCGAGATACAGGATAGCGAATTATTTGCAATTCTGCAACGCTTTCACTGTTGAACGTAAGCGCTTGGGTTGCTTCTATGACGTCTTCATCAGAAGAATCTTCGTAGAGGAGAGTACTTTCCAGTTGGTGACATATCCCCTCGACACCGCAGATACTTCTAGCAAGATTGAACCCAATCGAGTCGCGATTGTTTTTATCGCCCCAAAATCGAATAATCAAGCCGCTCGTTGGAATCAACACATTAGAAGAAGTTCTTGATACGGCTTCAAAGGCCATATTTGGCTTCCTGTACTGCGTTCCCGCCTGGTTGTCAATCCCTAATAACATCCCGTCGCTGTATTTCAGCTCAAGCGTGCAATCCACTTCGTTGCCTCTTCCAGGTGTGTATCTCAAGGGTATCGGTGCCATGTGATTCGACAACGTGATGCTGGTCTTGGACACCAAAAGCTTTCCAAAATCAGCAGCCGGTAAAATATGTACAGGCACCACGAGAGACGCAGAGAGGCTTTCCTTGCCAATAAAAGAACCGCAAAATCCGTTGTCTGACAGTGTCACACGTAATGTATCCGGTACCACAACGCTATCGTCTGGTGAAGAGCAATACGCGACTTGGGGCAGAAACTCGTTTAGGTCTGAGATTGCACCTTTCAGCGTCAATGAGCTGTCAGAAAGATCGGGAAGAGTCCAGGCTAGCGCGGAATCTCCTACACTTTTCCCGTTTCTGACGGCATGGATCCCGCGTTGCAAGGCTGATTGTCGATTAACGCGCATCGTTCCAGCTGTGGCGTTTAGCTGCAAGGTTAAGATAGGAATCCAAGCCTTGGGATCATTTTCAAGTGCCGTGGCTTCAGCATCATCGAGTGTGAATCCTGAAAGCCCTATGCAAGAGCCCCCGGCTTGCACAGATAAATCTTGTCCTGGTTCTCGTTCGACTGTTGGAGGGTCGTTCACGCTTGCCACTGAAATCTTCTTCTCGTGTGTGCTGGCAGCATCTGAGCTGGAAAATGAGCCATCACCAAGATCAACAGCAACGCACGTGTCCGTCGATGGCTGTGACGATCCTATATATGCTGGTGACAGCTGCATTCGAACGATTTCATTGCCATCGTTTCCTGTGAGGCAAATGGGGTCAGTCACTCCAAACCATGTGCTATGGTAATTGAGATCGGGCTGGTAAATAATGGAGGAGAGTATTTGCTGCGCCTCCTGTACCGTCGTGACGGCCCCAATCAAGCGGTTCTTCACAGAACCATTGACACACAGGAATGTCGTGTCCACTAGGCTCTGTTCCACCTCTCGGTCCAGCTGCAATGTGCCATGGTCACACGAAATCTACAAAGGCACCACAAGTATAACGGTGACGAATAATGAACTAGCTAGTACTTCGATGTTCGACAGTACAGTGCAAATCAGCCATCGTACCAAGAGCTGGTAGAAGGCCAGATTCCACGTCGCTGCTCGGTCGGTTCTGAGCGGCACTCCTGGGGACGTCTCCAGGTGGACTGGCGTCAAGTTGTGGATCTCATCCTCTTGAATCTCGTCAAGGGACTCCTCCTACGCCTCAAACAGCACGGTAAGCATCACATTGTCCGTCCTCCGCAGTATATCCAAGTGCTCACCGTCGCAAATTGCAACTGGGCAGAGCCATCGCCACTCGACGACAACCACATGAAGATTGCCAGCAACCACGCGATCTTCATCGCCCTGGCAAAATGGGTTCAAGAAGGATCCGGTCTCATGTGGCGCGACAAACACTCTCGATTGTGTCTATTTATAGAGCTCTCTGGCTCGCAGTGTCGAACCCTTGAAGTCAGGTGAAAATGGTAGGGGGCAGTAGGAAGTGGCGAGTGGCCGATGGTCTTGTCTTGCTCACTGTGGCGCAGTTGAAGTCGGTAGCGGCGAATGGTGGAGAGGTCGGGGGCGGCGAGAAGAGCGCGGAGCTCAGCAGCGAAGACATCGCGTTGCAGGTGAGCGCTCTGGTGGTGCTACTGGCGCTCTCAGCCATGTTCGCTGGTTTGGGGCTTGGTCTCATGTCGCTGGACCTCATCGGTCTGGAGATCGTCGTGGCTGCGGGCGAGGATGAACACGCCACAGAGAAGGAGCGTATGAATAGTGACGCTGCCAAGAAGGTTATCCCACTGCGTCGCAACGGCAACCTACTGCTCACCACGCTACTGCTGGGCAACGTTTCCGTGAACGTACTTACGTCAATCATCACGGCCGACCTCACGAGCGGTAGAGCCGAGGGACAGTTGCCTTTGTTACTGTGTATGGTGCTGACGGTGCCGTTGATGCAGGATTGTTCGGGTTCATTGCATCGACGATCCTTATCTTGATCTTCGGGGAGATCGTCCCACAGGCCCTTTGCTCCAAATACGCACTAGGTAGGAAACTTTAGATCTTCACTCTTGACTTTGGCTCTTGCTAACCCAAAGTTGCTGCTATTCTGCTTGTTGCAGTGATCGGTGGCAAAGTGGTCCCATTCGTTCGCGTCTTGATCGCTCTCTTCTACATTTTTGCAAAACCTGTGAGTTTGGCACTGGATGCGACTTTGGGAGAAGACATCGGCACAGTTTTCACGAGGCGACAGGTATGCACTCGTAGCGATTGACCGTTTGCATTTTATTTCTAACAATGGCTGTCACTCAGTTGGCGGAGATCATCGATATCCACGAGAAGCAGCAGATGATCGACAAGGATGAAAGCAGCATTATTCGGGGTGCCATGACTTTCGGAAACAAGACTGTGCGGAGTATCATGACCCCCTTTGAACAACTGTTCATGGCCCCAATATCTGCCGTCCTGGATCGGGTCCTCATTCACAGTATTCTCGTAAGCGGATTTTCACGCATTCTCGTTCATGGCGCTTCCGTGAACGACATCATCGGAACTATCCACGTCAAAGACCTCATCTTTGTGGACCCAAAGGTGCGTGGTAGCTCCAACCTCTAGTGCTGCTCAACTACTCACATGTACTTTAGGAAAACACTCTCCTGTCAAGTTTCTTCCAGATTTTCGGCCGAACGACACGTTCAGTAGACCCTGACTGCAGACTAAGCGCACTTTTGCGTACGTTTAAATCCGAAAGCGCGCACCTGGTTTTGGTGAAGCAACCGCAGACGACTGATGCGGTAAGAGTAGAGTGCTCTGCTCGAAAAGGCTTGTCATAGTCTTAGACTTTCTCACTCACCAAAATCTATGGTTTGTGTATTAAATGCCAGAGTGGAGATATGCATACGCTGCTGGGTATCGTCACCCTGGAAGACGTTCTCGAGGAGATTTTGCAGGCTGAGATCCTGGACGAGGGTGACGTCTCTGTCTGCCGCAGCCACGACTCGGAGCGCAAGCAGTTCTTGCTTCGCCACTTCGACGAGGGCGGGCGTCTGGGCCTCGATGATTTATGCCAGGCCGACGACCCGTCTGAAGACGAACTTGCTGCCGGGCTCATCCTGGAGCCATCACACGTCGAGATATCGGAGACTTAACCTTTTAACTTCACTGGCAGCAATTGAGTATTTTAGACCACTTCAACTTGTATTTCTAGGTAGAGCTACAACATATGGTAATTGTATGTAGGATTTCCTATAGCTGCCTGCAGCCAGCCAATGCTTTTCGCCCACAACCGCTTTGCCTGGTCGTGTGCAACATGGTCAAGAAGAAAGTGGACGCGCGCGTGCGGACGCTGCTGGAGAACTGCATCCAGGAGAACTTCCGCTCCTTCGTGGTGCTTGTGGGCGACCATGGCAAGGACCAGGTCATGAACCTGCACTACATTCTGTCCAAGGCGGCCGTCAAGGCGCGCCCGCGCGTGCTGTGGTGCTACAAGAAGGAGCTGGGCTTCTCCACGCACCGTCAGAAGCGCATGCGCCAGATCAAGAAGCAGCAGCAGCGCGGCCTGTACGACCCCAGCAAGGACGACCCGTTCGAGCTCTTTATTGGCTCCACGGACATCCGCTGGTGCTACTACAAGGAGACGCACAAGGTGCTGGGCAGCACCTACGGCATGTGCGTGCTGCAGGACTTCGAGGCTGTCACTCCCAACATCATGGCGCGCACCATCGAGACCGTCGAGGGCGGAGGTGTCGTCGTGTTGCTGCTGCGCACTATGGACAGCCTCAAGCAGCTCTACACCATGAGCATGGATGTGCACGCGCGCTTCCGCACCGAGTCGCACCAGGACGTGGTGGCGCGCTTTAACGAACGCTTCATCCTGTCGCTGGCCTCGTGCGAGCGCTGCGTCGTGCTCGATGACGAGCTTAATGTCCTGCCCATCTCCAAGCACACGCGGAAGATTGAGCCGCTGCCGCCGCGCGACTCCGCTACAGAGCTGACCAAGGACGAGCTCGAGCTGCAGGAGCTCAAGACATCTCTGCGCGAGACTCAGCCTGTTGGCGCTCTCGTGGAGCAGGCGCGCACGCTGGACCAGGCCAAGGCCATCCTTACCTTCGTGGAGGCTGTCTCAGAGAAGACACTGCGCTCCACAGTGGCGCTAACTGCAGGGCGTGGACGTGGTAAATCGGCGGCTCTTGGAATGGCGCTGGCGGGCGCAGTAGCTTACGGATACAGCAACATCTTCGTGACGGCGCCGTCCCCTGAAAACCTCAAGACCGTCTTTGACTTTGTGTTCAAGGGTTTCGATGCGCTCAAGTACAAGGAGCACCTGGACTACGAGATCGTGCAGAGCACCAACCCAGAGTTCAACCACGCTGTGGTTCGCGTTAACATTTTCCGCGAGCACCGTCAGACCATTCAGTTCATTCAGCCTACACACCACGAGAAACTTGCTCAAGCAGAACTTGTGGCTATTGATGAGGCTGCCGCTATTCCGCTCCCCGTCGTCAAGAACCTGCTGGGCCCCTATCTCGTGTTCATGTCGTCCACCATCAATGGTTACGAAGGTACCGGACGCTCGCTGTCGCTGAAGCTTCTGCAGAAACTGCGTGAGCAGCAGGGAAGCGCTGGAGAGGCCGCGGCGCGCGCTGCTGCGAACATTCACGGTGACCAGAAGCGTCGCAAGGGTGAACAGAAACTGCACGAAGAGCGCTGGCAGGCGGCTAGCAATGCCGCCCACGCCGCTGCTGCTGGAAGTGCGTCGTCGTCGGCCCGTGTACTCCGTGAGGTGGCTCTGGAGACCCCTATTCGATACGCTCCGAATGACCCTGTTGAGCGCTGGCTGAACGATTTATTGTGCCTGGATGCGACGAACGCGTCGCACCGCTTGGTGGCTGGCACGCCTCACCCGCGCGATTGTGAGCTGTACTACGTGAACCGCGACTCGCTGTTTTCCTACCACAAGCTGTCGGAGAGCTTCCTGCAGCGCATTATGGCTCTGTATGTGTCGTCGCACTACAAGAACCAGCCAAATGACCTGCAACTGCTGTCCGACGCCCCAGCTCACCACGTTTTCGCTCTCCTCGGCCCTGGTGCTGAGGCTCAGGGCAATGCTGGTCAGCTTCCGGACGTTCTCTGCGTTGTGCAGGTGGCTCTGGAGGGTGAGATCTCCAAGGCATCGGTGAGGGCTCAGCTTGCGCGTGGACAGCGTGCTTCGGGAGACCTTATTCCCTGGACAGTGGCACAGCAGTTCCAGGACTCGGAGTTTGCAGCTCTCTCGGGTGCGCGTGTGGTGCGCATTGCCACTCACCCGGATGTGACTGGCATGGGCTACGGTTCTCGCGCTATTGAATTGCTCACAAAGTACTATCAGGGTGAGATCACTTGTGATGTTGCCGATGGAGAATCTGAGGCGAAGGAAGACAAACCGGAGCACGATGATGACGACGACGATGAGGAAGAGAAGAAGTCGAAGCTCCGCAAGGAGAAGATTAAGCCACGTAAGACGCTTCCACCTCTCCTGCTGCCGCTGGACGAGCGTCCGTGTGAGCGTCTGCACTGGTTCGGTACGTCGTTCGGTCTGACGTTGCCGCTGCATAACTTCTGGTCTCGCGCCAAGTTCCGCTCGGTGTACATCCGACAGACTGCTAACGACCTCACGGGCGAGCACACGGCCATTATGCTGCGATCTCTGCGTTGCGAGGACCTCCCTGCAGCTCCCACTGATGGATGGCTGGACGAGTTCGTGGCCGACTCGCGTCGCCGATTCACATCGCTGCTTAGCTACGACTTCTCCAGGTTCCCGTGCGCGCTTGCTCTAGGCCTACTGAGTGACGAGTCTGCTGGTTCGAAGCCCGGATCAAATGAGGAGGAGAAGCAGATTACTCTGCACCGCAGCGCTACCGGTGAGATCAGTCCCGCGGAACTGGCGATGGTGTTGACTCCGTACGATGCTAAGCGTCTCAAGTCGTATGCGAAGAACATGGTCGACTACCACATGATCGTGGACCTGATTCCGTCGTTGGCGCGCCTGTACTTCCTCCAGCGTCTCCCACAGATGTCGCTGTCGTATCTGCAGCGTGCGATCCTCGTGAGCCTCGGACTGCAGCACCAGTCGGTGGATGTGATCCAGCAAGAGCTGAACGTGCCATCCAACCAGCTTCTGGCGCTGTTTAACAAGGCCGTCCGGAAGTTCCTCGGACAGATTGAGCAGCTCATGGAGAAGCAGCTGGAGGAGGAGACTGCGAACAGCAAGAAGCTGGCCGAGGTGGCAGCGCAGTCGCAGGCCATGGCTCCTACGGAGACGACGCTGGATGAGGAGATGCGCGAGGGCGCTCAGGAAGAGAAGGCCAAGCAGCAACAGAAGCTTCTGGACAGCCTCAACCTGATGAAATACGCTGTGCGTGGTGACGACGCCGACTGGGATGCGGCACTCGCTCAGGCAGAGAACGGCGGCGCCGTTGTGCAGGTGAAGAGCAAGAAGCAGAACAAGGCCAAAAAGGAGTCGAAGGACTCGAAGAAGGAGCACAAGCACAACAAGCGCGCGGCCGACGCGGACAGCGACCGCAAGAAGAGCAAGAAAAGCAAGAAGAGCAAATACGCCAACCTTAGCTAGATAGTTCAGTCCGCCGCCCAGTAAATGAGCAGCGCTGCTTGTGTGTCACCCTCTGAATATATAGAAGCACCAAAATATCAGCTCTATGAGCTCATTCTGTTGCCTACTGCCGTCCGATGCCTAGTCGACTGCGTACTTTCCCGAGTGTTTAATCATGTTCCTCCACGTCGGCCATGGTACGTGCCCGTCGACAGATCCCAGTCCGGGTCGGCGCCTGCGTCACGCGAGCCGCTATTCGCGTAAGCCCCACGTCGGATCTGCGACGCGTTGAGCGGCTTCTCCTGGGCGGTCAGATTCGCCCCCTGTATCGAGCAGCAGAGTGAGCAGCGAGCGTCGATGGCCAACCACTCAAGACATTGCACCCACCTTGGTATAGTGTGCGACGAACGGAATGGAGAAGAAGCCGGCAGCCACCACGAGGGCGAACCCGACGACGGTGCTATTGCTGCCCTTGGCCTTCATCGCGCGCTTCCTAGCCTCCGCTCCGACAGACATCGTCACCTTTTGTCACCCCAGATTACGTTGTGATCGTCCCATAGTAAGTGATTTCGTCCCGTAATTATTGTCGCTCATATTATCATGTTCAACCAGCGTCTGCGCTTGGGACTGCTCGTGCTCGTGGCTTCTTCGGCGCTGGCGCTGCTCGTTGGCTACTGGTCTCAGCCGCTCACTTCCGAATCCGCCGTCTGGGACAGAAAGATCTCCGCGGTAGCGCTTCAGTCCAGCCCATCTACTATGTCTCTTAGCACCAAGCAGCGCGCTCTGGCGGCCGTGGCCGGAGGCTTCGTGGCCGACGCCGCCACCATGGGCCTCCACTGGATCTACGATGCCGACAAGATGAAGGAACTCGCGGCTGCGCGCCGCTCGGGGGGCCCCGAGTTCTACGAGCCGCCGTCTTGCCCTTTCTACTCGTACGAGAGCGGCGCGCTGTCACCGTACGGCGACGAGATCTTTCCGCTGCTGCAGGATGTGGCGGAGCGCGGCGAGTTCGTGCCGGAGGAGTTCGCCATGGTGTCCTACCGCGCCGCCAAGGCCTACACAGGGCGACTGAACAGCGTCTTTAAGGAAATGGTCGTCAAAGGCGACGCCGGTAAGAAATACCCGGAGCTGGCATCGCCCAGTAAAGACCTACACGGCGGCATCAAGGCTCCAATTTTGGCCGCACGCTACTTCCAGGACACCGCCGTACTACTCCAGAAGACGCGCGAGGCGGCACGCGTGCACGAGGTCGGGGCGGAGGCCGAGGATGCGGCGGTGGCCACTGCACTGCTGATCCAGCAGGTGGTGCAGGGTGCCTCGGTGCCGGACGCTGTCCGGGCGCTCACGTCCAACGAAGCCGTCAGTGCTGGCACACGCGCATCTATCCAGCAGGTTATTGACGTGGTGGAGGCAAAGACTTTTTTGGATGCTACAGCTGCCGTTGCTCACTTCGGCAAGCCATGCTCGTTGCCTGGTGTGTTGCAGGGATCAGTGTTCATATTGCTGACCTCGGATGAGTACGTGGATGCGCTGCGTTCGAACATGCTGGCCGGGGGAGACAACTGCAGCCGCGCCATCGTCATTGGAGCTATCACCGCAGCGGCACAAGGGGGTGATGCCATTCCTGCTGAGTGGAAGCAGAAGACCAACGTCTACGCGCAAGTTCTGTCATTCGCCGAGAAACTACTCCAGTGAGGATGAACGTTTGGGTACGATAAGCACCGTCAGTAACCTTACATGGTGTTTAGTTTGCCGGTCCCCAGAGGAGTGTAGTAGTGCACACAGCGAACCGGCAATCGCAAAAATCGTCGACTTTCGAATTGATGAGTTTTTGCGTTCAAAACTAATTTCAAACTACGTAATACACCTCGTTACTGGGAAGACTCAGATGCACCCAAGCACACACGGGTTGATGCACCTCGCAAGCAAGCACACTATTAATATTTAGCAAAAACATTTTTACAGTCACACATCTCTTTTTTTGGGGTGAAGCACACATCTCTATTGTACTGGCGAGAAGTAGGCGCCCATATCGAGGTCATAAAATGGAAAATATTATTATATAGGGTAAAATTGCGTGTAGATTTCGAAAATGAGGTCGTTTTTGCTAATTCGCGGTCGTTTTTGAGATACAGGCCGTCAAACGAAGCCATCTAACCAATCAAAAAGTTCAGTGACTCGGGTTGCAGAAAAAGAAAGCCTCTCATTGGGTGAATTATCGTAAACATACGGATTTCATGGGAAAGGCTGCCGAGGAATTAACTTACGCAAGTAGACTTCATCAAAAACCTAAAACAGAAGTAGATTTATTATCAAAAATAATATAGCTCCAAATTTAGTGTGCGTAAAAACTTACGAATCATAAAAATAGAAATCGTGATTCATAAAAAAAGTAATCGTGATTCATAAAATCGTGAGATTGTACCGATTCTCTAAAAAAGAAAGTAAAAAAGTAGCGAAATCGTACGACTTTAAAAAAAAGAGCGAAATCTTACGACTAAAAACAAATACGGTGTTTGTACGACTTTCGAGTCGTAAGACTAAAATACACAGCTTGCCTTAAAGTAGTCGCTCATACACGGAGATCAAAACTCCGTGGATTGCATACGAAATTACTTGCGTCATCACGGCGGTTTAAATAGCTATACTAAAACAACAGAGAGCAGAAAGAGACAATGCAGCAGTTATGAACTCCATAGCGTCTCTGGGAGGTCCGCCGGGCAATATTGATTTCATCAGCTTCATTCAAAAGTTTCATTATACAACTTACTCTGTCTCTACAAGCGCACCACCTCCACCGTCCCTCCCTCCACTCTCTTCCCTCTCTACAGCCATGGCTGAAGCACCTTTTGTAATGGGCCACCCCATTACATAAGTAGGTAGATTTCATTACAAAGTAGGTACACCGTTAGCGTGTGCCGAGTTGTCATCGTCCTATTGGCTGATAAATGGGTAACCAACCCCTTTTATTAGCCAATTAGGTAATGACGCGTATTTGAGCGGCCAGGGCTACCCCCCTGGTCCTAAAATAAAACAGAGTTGAATTTTCCACAAACCCAAGTCTCGGTCTAACTATTGCGAGCTTCCTCTACACTATAGTGTATGCAAGTAACGGAGTAAATACCTGGCCCGTTACACCTGGTAGCACTTTGTAGTCCTTCCAATGACCAAGTTCGACATGAGTCAAGACCTCGACCACGCTGCTTTCCCCCATCTCACCCGCGTTGAGTGGGAGGCTCTTCACCGCCTCGCAGCGGTGTCCGGAGAAGCTATTGTCACGTCGCTGCTGCGCTCAGCGACGCACGATCAGCAGCGTCTTGCGGCACAAGAATTCATGGAACGCGAGCTCGCCGATGCGAACCGGCGAGTGTCAACTCCCTCGCGTTCCTCCAAGAATGACGTCGTGAAGTTGGAGACGTCGACCTACTCCGGCGTTGGAGAAGATCGTCTCCCGTTAAACCGATGGTTTCGAGAAATTGATATCGCCATCGCATCACGGTTGCTTGAGGCGCCGTCGGCCAAGGTGAACGTTCTCCTCTCCCGGCTGTCCGGGAAGGCCAAGGAATGGGCTCTCGGCAAGTTGGTCGTAGACCCCAATGCATTCCCCACCCTGGAAGCGCTCCAGGGTGACCTTCGGCTTGCGTTCGAGCCTCCTCAAGATAAATCCCGCGTTTGTGCGGACTTCTTCGCCCTCCGACAAGGCACGATGTCAATGCGCGACTACGTCCAGAAGACGCGACACCTCGCGTCTTGCATCGTGACCAAGCCAATCGACATGGCCTCCCAGGTTCATGTCTTTGTGTTCGGTATGCGCGAGGGCATGACGAGATACTGCCTCACCAGAGCCGAGCCTTCAACACTTGAAGAAGCTTTTCCCCTCGCACTACGCGAGGACTACGTTGTGGCGTCATCGTATGCCCCCGCGCTGTCTGAGACCGCACGGGAGTCAGCACCCGAGACTATGGAGATCGACGCGATCGCCGCGTCGAATAGCCGCCAGCGCAATGGGTCTCGCGGGAGTGGTGGTCGCAACGGCCATTCTCTCACATGCTTCCTTTGTCGGAAGCCTGGACATCGTGCGGCGGTGTGCCGCGCGCCAGCTCCGGTCCTTGCGCACGTCGACGCCGATACCACTCCTGCCGTTCAGCCAAAAAACGGTCAGGGCCAGTAGGTGCGGGGCACCCTGCTGGCTGTTATGAAGGTTTGGGTCCCCCGGTGGCGGCCCAATCTTCTAGCCCTCCCGTGCTCCAAGCACACTTCAATGCCACTACTACACCGAGCGACTCGAGGCTGATCATCGTCAGTCTTTACGTCGCCGGTGCCCGGCGACCGCTGCGCGCGCTCCAGGACTCCGGAGCGACGAAAAACTTCTTCCGCGCGTCGTGTTTGTCGGTGCTTCCACCGAAGATCACCGCCCGCGAGGGCCGCGGCGAGGTCGCCGTCAAGCTTGCCGATGGCAAGTCACGCCGCGTTGCGCAGCGCGAGATCACACTGCCGTACACGTTTGACGGCTTCCGCAGCGAGGACGACTTCCTCGTGATCGATATGAAACTACGCGTTCGACTGCATCCTGGGCATGGCGTGGCTATCGCGGTATCAACCAGTGATTGACTGGTTGGCTCGGTCCGTCAAACGTCGCAGTGACTTCGACGTGAGCGAGGTGTTTACACACCTCCTGGTCGCCCAGAAGGACTGGCCCCACGTCACCGTCGTGGACCGGTTGTCCACAACGCACGTTGTGCACAGAGCGAGCGATGGCCCTCTCTGCACGGCTTGCGCAGTGTTACTACACGATGATCCCTCGCAGCGACGCGAGGGCGAACACCAACTGGCGGTCAAGCAGTTGACGCTCCCTCCGAACGATGCCGCGGTCGAGCAGGGGCTCTCGCTTCTTCCCGGCCCAGTCGGACACGGTCTTCCGTGCCTAGAGGGGGGTGATATCTCGTCCAGCGAGAGCGATTCTTCATCCTCGAGAAGAAAGCGAAGCGTCGTCGAGAACCCGTGCCATATGACAGCACACCGATGGAATCGGTCTGCGTGCTTGAGTACGTAGAAGGTGCCTCCGGTCGTCGACGCACCATCGAACTCGCAAGTCCACCTCGAGATGCACGGTTGATCACCCGACTTCCAGGCTTGTCCTGGAAGAACTTCCTTCGGACTCTCAAGGACGGTGAACTCGAACAGATCTGCCTGGTCACCGACGCTGATTCCGCGTCGCCCGAAGTGAATGCTGTCAGTGTCGACAGCTCCTCGCGTCCAAAGAGCGCCGAACCAAAGTCGGCACGCAAAGAGCGCTTTGCAGCTCAATCGTGGGAAGCGCTACGGAAGTCAGGTAACCCAAGCTACGAGACCGCCCGCGAGTACGCGGACATTTTTCCGGACAAGATCCCAGCTGAGCTGCCAGGCAACCGAGGAATTCGCCACGAGATCGATCTCGTGCCCGGCTCGAAGTACTGCGTGACGCGGCAGTGGCCGCTGCCGCGAGATCAGGTCAAAGCCATTGACGAGTTCTTCGAGAGTCGCCGCAAGGCGGGTCATGTGCGTGAAAGTACCTTGCCACACTCCAGTCCAACGTTCTGTGTGTAGAAAGCCACAGGCGGGTGGCGAATTGTTCATGTCTTCAACAAGCTAAACGATGCTACCATCCCCGCCCAGACGCCGATTCCTCGGAAGGACATGGTGCTCGACGCCATGTCGGGTAGTGAGATCTTCAGTGCCATCGGCTTGACCGATGAATTCTATCAAATCCTCATGAGGCTGAGTGATATACCGCTCACAGCGGTAAGTACTCCCAGCGGTATGCTCTGGGAGTGGCTCGTTATGCCACAAGGATTGAAGAACGCTTCCGCCACTTTCAATCGCATGGTCGCCCATGTGCTGCGCCCACTTCGAGATTTCGCTCCGTGCTACTTCGACGACATCTTCGTCCACAGTCGCGCTGAGGATGGTCTCAGCGCGCTTGAGGTTCACTTGAAACATTTGAGGCAAGTCTTCCAAGTGATGCGCGAGAACAAGCTGTACGCGAACTTGAAGAAATGCATCTTTTGTGCTCCGGAGATTCCGGTGCTTGGCTGTTATGTCAGCAAGAACGGTGTCCGCGCCGACCCCGAGAAGGTGTCCTCGATCTGCGCGTGGCCAACGCCCCAGAACCCCACTGAGCTGCGTCAGTGGCTGGGTCTAGCCAACTATCTTCAGAAGTACACGAAGAACTACGCCGGACTGATCCAGCCACTTTCTTCGCTGCTGAAGAAAGATGCGACGTGGTCATGGACTTCCGCGCACCAAGCCGCCTTTGACTCGGTAAAGAAGAGTCTGGCAGAGGCTCCAATCCTCGCGCTCCCAAACGCCTCGAAACCGTTTCGTGTCGTCTGCGACGCGAGTGACTTCGCCATCGGCTGTGCGCTGATGCAATTCGACGACGAGGGTCGTGAGCGTGTCGTGAGTTATCAGTCCTGGCAGATGAAGCCGGTGGAGCGTAATTATCCGGCCCACGATAAAGAGCTCCTCGCGATGCGCTACGCCCTGATCAAGTTCAGAGTGTACTTACTGGGTGAAAAGACCTTCGCGGTGTACACCGACCATGCATTACTGAGAACAGCGATGAAGAGTCCCCATCTCTCCCAGCGGATGGCCAGCTGGCTATCGTTCTTTTCGAGTACAACTTCGTGGTTCATTACAAGCCCAGCAAGAACAACATTCTCGCTGACGCCTTGTCGCGGCGACCCGATTACGACCCACGTGACTCGTTGGGTCGACAAGCGAGCATCGAAGACGACGACGAAGACAACTGCGCTACGTGTCAGGCGTCAGGATTGAACCTGACGAGTGTGTCCCCGGAGATGTCACTTCGCGATGAGATCAGAGCTGCGTACGAGCACGACACGACGTACTCCGGTATTCGGGGGCATCTTCGATCTTCCAGCGATGATACGCTGAGAGCCCTTACCCGCTCCACGCGCCATCATATTGACCGGTATCGCCGCGCAGACAACCTTCTGACGTACAGCATCGACCACTTCAACGCTCCGCGAATCGTGGTTCAAATGATCCCGATCTACGCTCACGGATTATCCATTAGTTCCACGATTCCCCGCTGGGTGGTCACCTCGGTCGCGAGAAAACATTTACGGCTGTGTCACGCGACTATTATTGGCCCCACATGTACAAATGGGTACGTAAGTGGTGCGCTCCTGCGAGCTCTGCCAGCGAGTGAAGCCTTCTCCATCGTCGCAGGCCCCCCTGCGTCCACTTCCGGTCGCCACCAAAGCCTGGCGCTCGGTGTCAATGGACGTTATCTTCGGGCTTCCACCAATGCGCAAGGACGCTCGGGCGTCCTGGTGTTCGTCGATCGCTTCAGCAAAATGGTCCATCTGATTCCGGTGTCGGATACAGTCACCGCGGCCAATACCGCGGTGCATTTCATTGACGTTGTTCCCCCATCACGGTCTACCCGAATCCATCGTCTCCGACCGGGATCCGCGCTTCACGTCAGCGTTCTGGACGAAACTATTCGAGTTGCTTGGGACGAAGTTGTTGATGTCAACAGCAGCCCATCCGGAAACGGATGGTCAGACTGAGCGGGTGAACCGCGTCCTCGAAGATGTTCTTCGAAGCTACGTGACGTCTTCCCCCAATTGGAGTTCGTTCCTGACCCTTGCCGAGTTTGCACTGAACAACGCGGTACATGCGTCGACTGGTCTGACGCCGTTCTTCGTTAACAACGCGCGGCACCCGCGTGTTCCTGCCCTCCTCGCCGTAGGTCATCCCACAGCGCCATGTGTGTCTCCACTCTGGGTGGGGAAGAAGCTGAGAGCAAGGCGTCCTCCCATACTTCGATGCCAACATCACCGGCGACTACACCGGTACTGATCTAACCGGTATCGACACCGGTTGCCAACGGTCTGTCGAGTGTAGCCTCCAAGGACGCGTCGGTTAGCGCGGTGACGCGTGCGAAGGTCAGAGAGATCTTGGCAAAGCCACGCAACCAGGCGTCTCCTCTCGTATCTTGGACGGATCGCACTTTGATCAACCCTGGCGCGATGTCGAGTGTCCCCGCCAGCTAACTACGCGCCGAGACAAGCGGCGCGACCTTCCGACTCCGCCATGATCTCCGACTTTGTACTGCAACGCCAAGCTGTCACCCGCTATGTTCGTGACGCGCTGCAGTCAGCAGTGGACAAACAAAAGGAAAACGCTGACAAACGCGGTCGCAAACACATGGTCTCATTCACGACAGGAGAACGAGTGCTCCTGTCGACCACGGGTATTAGAGACTCTGCAGTAACCAACCTCGGTGCGAGCAAACTCGCGCCGCGCTTTATTGGGCCATTCACGGTACTCAAGGTTATTGGTAACGCCTACACGCTGGACATTCCTACGTCATTATGTTTACATCCGACCTTCTACGTCGGACGACTCAAGAGATACCATCCAGCTACGATTCCAGAGTCGGTTCAGTCTCCTGAGCCGAGCATGCATCGGGCGACCTTCCCCGTGCACGTCGTGCTATATTGATGGTACCCGGTGCCGGTTCACGGGGCTGCGTACCCGTCCGCAGTTGACCATGGACTGAGCGCTCCAACATCCGCAGCCGAGCAAGGATCTCGCGATTCGACTGGCGAAGCTGCGCAGTCTCCCCGGCAGCCCGGGCAGCTTGGTCCAGAGACTCATCCAGCTCCTGCTGTGAATCCCAGTAGCGATTCAGCAAGTCGTCCTCGTCCTGGCCAGCCAGAACGCGAACGTTACCGGCGTGACGTTCTCCTCCTGCTGTTGACGCTGCTGGAGATATCCGCTGGATCGTTGAACGCATTGTTGCCCACGAGGATCCTCCTCGCGTCTCCAGACGTCATCGTGACCTCGCTCACGATGTCCCACACGCGCGTCGTTATATAAAGATACGACTCGGCTTCCCTCCTGAGGAAGATACGTGGGAGCCTCGCGCCAACCTCCTTCGCGACGCCCCGAATGTGGTCCAGGGGTACGAGTCCAAGCTTGTAGCGACGAATAACACGCGGATCAGCACGCGGTAAGTACGAACGCGAACGAGGACGGCGACTTGAGCGACCACGTGAACGTGATCGAGAACAATGTGGTGTAGCGGGATCAGCAAAATCTGCAAGATTGCATAATCCAACTTCCAACAGTGCCCAGACACCGACTAACGGAGGGGGTCCCCGATGATCCGTGATCTGCTGAATTTTCCTCACCTTGTGTACCCGTCGGTAGGGCGGGATCTGCTCTCTCGGTAACTTCCGGAGAATTCTGTGGTGGAGATCGAGTGTCTTGGCGAGACGCGGGGATGGGGTGGAGCAGTAGTGGAAGATCTTCACTCTGCGTCCGATATTTATGCCAGATCGCAAGCGATACTTCGAGCTTGCGATATCTGGGGGTCGAAATCTGCGATCTGGCCTCGAGGTAGCCTTATGGGTGTGTTATCCTTTCCTTTGATTCCTTTGCGTCATACTTGCCGCTTCCTATAACGGGATCTTGAGAGTTTGCGAGACGTACAGGATCTTCTGGCCAAGTAGTAGATCCAGCTGATCCAAGGTTGCACGAGTAAGGGAAATCACTAGGTGGTATGAACAGGGTAATATATTAGCCTGTTACCACTACCAACGCTAGTTGTATGCCACTTAGCCTTCGGACACCTTACGCGGTCTTAACGTTCCGGTTTCTTCGGTGGAGGAAGGGACTTGTGTCGTCCAATGCAAAATACGGTCTGATTTATGATTAAGTTCCTATACCAATCAATCTCCCTACATCCTGGACTCTAACAACCAAGCCAGACTGGCTGCGCGCTATACCTCACCTTTCACCATCACTCAGCTGCCATCCGGCCTGTACCTCTGTGGCGTAATCACCGTATGTCGGATCACACCAGCCCATCTCCAAATCATGGTGTCCATCGTACATCATGGATCCTGGATCGCAGATCGTAGAGCGTAGATCATAGATCGTAGATCGTAGATCACAGATCACAGATCGAAGGTCGTAGATCATAGATCCACCTCCAGATCGCGAGGCTTGTAGCATATCTCCGATGTCGTGAGTACTTCCTTAGGCGTGTTGATCCGGAGTCGTGACGTCGAATGCCCAGCTGGGCCCACTCCCCAAGTCATGATGTCACTAACCCGAATTAGCGTTCTTTCGTCATTCCCCATCGCTCATTTCTCAGAAAGTGCTTCACCACAACCGCCTCCTGCGCTCAGTTGTCTCCGACCAACGGGGTCACTTCGCGCATTCCTCCCGCACGTCCATTTCTCCGTATCCTTTCTCCAAGCGTACGCATCAATGGCTCCACCCCAGCCCGCTGGTGAGGGTGATGGGAGCACTCCGATTGCCCCTCCGTCGTCTGGTCAGCCTGGATCGCCGGCCTCCGCGGAAGATCCCCATACATCCGTGCGCAGACTCTCCACTCGGCTTCATTCCCTGATTGCTCAGCTGCAGGACGCGACCACGACACGCGAGGGAGTGCGGACCGAGCACGGCGAAACTCGATGAGATCTGCGTGATCCGACTGGTATCCAGCCAGCGGACCAGATCCGCATCCTTCGGCAGCGGCTCCACGACCAAGCCATGAAGATCCAAGGTTGGGAGCACACCACAGACTCCCGTGATCGAGATCTGCGCCGCCAGCTAACAGATCAAGCTCGGCAGATCTACGATCTGGAGTCTCGACTCGATCACGTCTTTATCCAGCGGGACCAGCAAAGATCACCTCTTTCAAGAGATGCGCCTTGCTGGATCGGAGATCGACGGGCTTCACACGCGGATCTGGGATCAAGAGTGAGAGCTGGCTGATGCTGTCGCCGCAAACACGGTCTCCGAGGAGAGTTTGCAACGGTTGCAAGAGGAGCTGCGTCTCACACAACAGGAGGTCGTCACCAATGCTTATGTTGGATCGATCCACGGCGGATCCACACGCGGATCTACTTGTGGTGGCTCTCCCCCCGCTGATCAGGACTCCGCTCCGCCGGATCAAGCCTCGCGGGATTTGACCCAAGCGCAATCGGAAGTCACCCGGCTTTCGCACGACCTGCGAGTTGCTCGTGAGTCCATCGCCGGATTTACAACCAAGCGAGATCAAGCACAGCATGATCGTGGCAATGTCACCGCTGAGCGCGATCGTCTTCGACTCCGGATCGGATCTCGGACTCGCGGTAGAGCACGACCACGCGGTAGCTGAGTGGGGTGTCGTTTCTCGGAAGCAGACAGAGCTGGAATCTTCGATCCGGGATCTTAGAGTACGTATATGCCTTTCGATCTTGACCTTCTTGATCTCAAGCTCACTTGCTGTGCCATTGTAGGCGACAAGTTAAAGACCGCTCGGGACGCAGCTTGATACGCTGAACCATCAAGTGTCGGAGATCCAAGGACCATCATCTCGACTGGTCGCCCGATCATGATCGGACATTTCGCCAGCGCGACGAAGCTCTTCGTCAGTTGGCAGCTGTGGCCGAGACAGCTGGTCGACCGATCCGCGTACCTTGCGCCCATCGATTTCCGGTGACTTCCGCTGGGGTATCTGTCGGTGGATCGGGATCGCAGCTGTCGTCTCGGGCTCGTTCAGTCAAGCGTCCTCTGGATCTGCGATCCCGGTCCGTTGGGCCTCCTGGACCCTCCTAATCATGGATCGGGTTCCTCTGCTTCCACATCGACCCCAGCTCCGGCCAAGAAATCCATCCCCCTGGTCCGATATCGTCGGGCGGCGATACCGCCCAGACTCCAGCAAAACGTCCTTGAAGCGGTTCCGCCTCTTCGGATGTGGAATCATCTCGGACCCGGAAACAGTCACTTGCGCCCCCAGCCGGTGCCGACCAAGTTGCAGCGTACGGTCGATCTCACAACCGGGGAGATCGACGATGACGGTGGGGCTTCCGGAGAGATCGAAGATGACGGAGGCGCTAGCGGGAGCGGAACCTTGGATCCACTGGCAAAACTTCGGCACAACCTAAAGGCAAACAGCCAATCCCGCGTGGATTTAGGACTTCAGCAGTCGATGAGGGATAATGAAGATGACGAAGCCGACGATGACTTCGAAGACTCCGAAGAAGCAGAGATCGCCGATGAGCTATTAGAGGAAGACACCAGGCGCTCTTTCTCAATCACGATCAGAAGCTCGTCGTCGATCCCACGCCACTCCCTCTCGCCATCCTATCGGTGGATCGGGAGGGCGCCTGGCGGGTCGGTGATTCGGATGACGACGATCTTGGGGAAGGTCCGTCAGGATCTGGAGCTGGACCGGCCGGGCCCGCGGGATCCGGCAGCCCAGCAGGCGGTTCTGGCGGTCATCACTCTGGATCTCCAGGATCCGTGTCCGGTCGTGCAGGATCTACGTCACCGGGCGTCCATCCATCCGGATCTTCGGGGTCCGGAGCCAGATCCACCGTGCCCAGTAGCTCGGGTGGCGCTCAAGGCGGCTCTACGTCCAGATCGGCTACCACTGTCTTCAAGTCGACACCCGCTCCGGATCTACTCCCCGAGACCCTTTCGGGTCCGATAGTGACTTCATACCAGGTCGGCTCCAGCCACGTCAGCTAGACGCCACAGCCGTTGCTCCCTGGGCCGCCGAGAAACTAAATCGAGTGACCATCGTCGCGATGAAGATCGGCAGTTTATTCCCCGATCTTCCGCTCAAGACGGGCTGGATCTTTCCTCACGAGGGTGAGGACGTGCCCTTGTCCGATTATCACGATGATCTGGTGACGCAGCCCCAGGTCGAGGGTTTGATGGCGGCCAAACCGTGGGAGATCTTGTCCACGAACTCGGGATCGGTGATCAGCTTCCATACCGACGTGGGAGGGCGGCTCGGACTCTTCCTGGGAGCGTATCACCAGTTCGAGATCAAAACACCGGATGGCATTGTGGGAGGGGACCCACAAATTTCCCATCTCTCGGCCCAAGATCGCCAAGTCTCCGTGGCTGGCAGATTTCAACAACACAACGTGGTAATCGCCGCAGCCACGCAGGAGCCGATTGAAAGAAGATCCTCGTGATCTTCATCCTCACCATGCAAGACGGTTGGTGCGATTTGGATCTTCTCTAGGATCCCTTCTTCCTTCACCTCCCCAAGCGTCACGACAAGGTGATTTGGTTCCCCAGTGTGGCATCCCGCCGTGCGAACTTAGCGGATCCTACTCTGCATCGATCCGAACCGGCCACCCTGCTGGAAGCCTTGGATGAATGCAATACGGCCGATCTCTGGCGTAACCACTTCCGCGATGCCCCTGGTCAACATTCTGCTCATCAGATCCCTCGTCTGGCGGGTAAGTGCTTCAGCGTTCGGGCGGCTAGGGCCAGCTCCATGATCTTGGTTATGGGGTTTCAAGAAGGTTTAGATCTCTTCCAGATAGCTTGGATCTCGCCTCCAAGTCTCAGATCTGGCACTCGACGGCGCCTCGCCTCCCGTTCTTTTTTCCTCTCGTACCACCTCGAGA